>LVTN01000755.1:44198-65958 GCA_001649415.1 Musa itinerans
CGGCTCGAGTCCGAGACGCGCCGCCTCTTCGCGCTCCCCATGGACCAGAAGCTTAAGGCGGCCCGCCCGTCCAACGGCATCTCCGGCTACGGTCTCGCTCGCATCTCCTGCTTCTTCTCCAAGCTCATGTGGTCCGAGGGCTTCACCATCTCCGGCTCCCCCGTGGATCACGCCCTCAAGCTCTGGCCGGATGCCGATCCCTCCCGCTTCTGGTGCGTACGTACGAACTTGCATGCGGCTCATGTGTTGGCCACCTGATCTGGTCGGAATGATGCATGATGATATAACAATCTGGCCAGCTTGTTTTATCTCTCTTTCTGCCGCTACTCGACTAATTCGCAACTCATTCGTCAATACATGTTGTAATTCAACGACGAGTGCGACTCCATACATGTAACCGTACTTATAGACATACGTATCCGTCTCTCCATCCGAATGCAGTGATGTGATGCAAGAATACAGCGACGAGATGAAGCAGGTCGCGGGACGGGTGGTGCGGCTGATGCTCCTCTCGATGGGCCTCACGCCGGAGGAGATGAAGCGGGCCGAGGAAGGGACGAGGGTGGACCAGTTGTCCGCCGTATTGCAGTTGAACTCGTACCCGCCGTGTCCGGACCCGAACCGAGCGATGGGGCTCGCAGCGCACACCGACTCCAGCCTCGTCACCCTGCTCTTCCAGAGCGGCACCAGCGGCCTCCAGCTCCTCCGGCGCCAGGACCAGCACGGCCCGGCGCGCTGGGTGACGGTGCCGCCGCGGCCGGGTGCGCTCATCGTGCTCGCGGGAGACTTGCTCCAGATACTAACCAACGGGCGATACAAGAGCGTCGCCCACCGAGCCGTCGTGAACCGGAACCACCACCGCGTGTCCGTGGCCTACATCTGTGGGCCGCCACCGCACCACAAGCTGTCGCCCGTCGGGAAGCCGGCAAGTCCTGCGCCATGCCTGGCCTACAGGGCTGTGTCGTGGGCGGATTACTTGGGCCTCAAGGCCGAGCTCTTCGACAAGGCGCTGGCGTCCATCATGGTGGCGGAGGACTCGAGGGGAGACGAAGGGATTTGTTGTTAACCACAATTAACAGATCGATGAGGAATTGTATGTTGCGACGATGGAACATTGGCGCTCAGTAATTCTGCACCATTAGTACGTATACCGTCGCGTTCGATCTCTTATGACCTCGGCGATCGCCGCGGTGGGAGTCCTGGAATCACGCATCATGCTCTATCAAGCGTACGGTTCAATCGGTCATTCAATCATGCGTCGCAAACTTTCGGACCGATGGGATGGTTGTGGGTGTGGGAGACGGTGGTTCTTGTTTCCTTGTTCCCAAGTGCCTGCCATCTCACTGGAAAGGGACTCCGCCCATTTGCTGGTTTGGCCCCCACGAGGTAAACGTACGTGCTTGCTTGTTTCTCCCGACAGCTTCCTCCTCGTTACCTCTTTCCGGGGCCAGCTTCTCGGTGTTCCCGGATCACCGCCACCGCCACTGGTTTTCCATCATACACGGTTGGTGGATCGACGTTCGTACGTACGTGTTACATGCACTCCTCCCTTCATGCGCGCCTACATGGATTGCCACGTAAACAAGTCGATAGATAATTGAGGTCCTATTTATATTTGTCTCGATTTGATGTCAAGAAATATTGAATTCGTTCGATTCGTGGGGTGTATCAGACCAAGCTTCTTCCGAGTTTAAATTAGCTTTCATCGCAACCCCCCCAAGTATCGACTCCATGTAATGTTGTTCGATGACTCGGGCTTACCACCACATTTGGGCAACGTTGGAAATCGTCCTGCGAAATAACTCCCCCACTTAATGCCGATGGTCACCAACACCGTGTGTAGAAGGGCATCAGGTACATTGGCCGGAGGTCATACGTTCTTCTCGACTCAAGCTTTTGAGATCTAATTCTAAGAGATGTCTACTATCGATCCCTACATTGATCTTGCGACTGGGTAAGATTGGGCAACTCATGCAGACACATCGGGCAATCAAAGGCGACACTGGCAGCGAACGATTATAGATCCATCGTGTCACTAGATTTGAGTTGGGAGCTAATGTTACTACGTACTCTACTGCTATATAAACTGCGGTTTATATTGATTGGGCTGAAGCATCGGACCACGATCGAGTTGAAGCACGGTTTCAAGGCGTGCAAATAATCCCATCGCGTCTTCTGAGATATGTCATGATAGTTACCTCGTGGAACGATACCAAGGCGTACAAACACTCGAATTACTATATAACTCGAGTATATGTTGCTTAATTGTTCACCTTTTAGAATCTCACATTAATTGCGAAATATATTTACCTAATTTGATCCTCCTCAAGAGGAATACATGATAGTTAAGTGATATGGTGCGTGTCGGTGATGATTAATCAAGAGGAATACATTAAGTGATATGGTGCGTGTCGGTGATGATTATCGACTAAGTTTAGATCTGAAACGATCGACAAAAAAGGCTAAGAGATGTTTAGACGTTTGTCCGGTGGTCAACAAGATCATAGGTTTCTTAACATAGGTGCCTCGTCATCCAAAATCTCCTACTAGATGTCATTCAAAGCAGGAAATCTCCCGCAAGACCCCCACACCATTCCACCTGGCCCGCAGGAAATCTCCCGTCAGACCCCCACACCATTCCACTTGGCCCGCCACGAGGCACAAGGGCATCCGGGAAAAATTCGACGCGCCGCCCAACGACGCCTCCCAGCCTCTACTAGTCCTACATGACCAAGTCCTCGCCCGAGTCGCTCTAGATCGATTCCCGACTTACAGTTTGCCAGCGCCAAACCTAAGCCCGAAACTAGTCGCTCGGCCCACAGGATCAAGTCCTCGCCCGAGTCGCTCCATATCGGTTCTTGACTTGCGACTCGCCGAGCCCGAGACCAGTTACTCGGCTCACAAGACCAAGTCCTCACCCGAGTCGCTCCAGATCGATTCCCGACTTGCGACTCACCGAGCCCGAGACCAATCGCTCGGCCCACAGGTCCAGTCCTCGCCCGAGTCGCTCCAGATCGGTTCCCGACTTGCGACTCATCGGTACCAAACTTGAGCCCGAGATCAGTCACTTGGCCCACAGTTCTAGTCCTCGCCCAAGTCACTCCAGATTGATTCCCGACTTGCGACTTGCCGAACCTGAGACTAGTTACTCAGCCCACGGGTCCATTCCTCGAGCGTCGTAGCTTGCCGGCACCAAAATCAAACCTACGATCAGTCATCCGACCCATAGGGTGATGCCCCTGAATTGCCACAAACAATCAGCACAATCGGGGCATTCAGGCCTAGGCACACCTCCCGTCCTTTCAAGGACCCCACGGCACGCTTCGATGGGAGGAGAAGTGATAAGGCATATTTTGGGCTCAGGTCACATCACGATTGATGTCACACCACGACAGCGACCTTGTTAGCAAGAGGGGCGCCCCACACGTTATCACGATTGATGTCACACCACGACAGTGACCTTGTTAGCAAGAGGGGCGCCCCACACGTCGAGCCAGAGACCATGCAAGAATCCTGCCCAATATGTCCCGTCCTAGTAAGCCCAGGATGGTGCCGTTCCGAGTGTCTCGGGATGGCTGCCGTGTAAAGGTACCATACCTCACCTTTTGGGGATCGGACGTCATGCAAAACCTGCATACGGTCGACCCTCGTACAGTTGTATAAAGACCCCTGACTGAGGGAGGCGAAAAAGGAAAAAACTCCCATACTGACTTGCTTGTCTAGGGGCCACAGTCGACAACGACCCGACGAAAGCCTTTTTGTGCAGGAAAGCAACCACCCCCTGAGGATTGAGAGGCGTTCCAGCTGAAGACCGCCAACCAGCGACCTGACCAGGTGACACCGAGTGACATATCGCCATCAGCGCCTTCATCCAGAGGGTGTGACCAATCTCAGCATCCATCTGGGCCAACCGCAGACTCCTGACATCGACCCGTGGACCAAGTCGTGCTGACTCAGCGGCCACGACAAATATGTTCACCAACACCCGGTAGTCAACAAGATCGAGATCAGAGGTTTCTTAACATAGTCTCGCTGTTAAGAAATAAAAGGTATGAGTTTTAAGTAAATAATGATCGATCTCAATTATTATGCTCGGGTAGACCATTTATAACGGGCTTTAATTTAAGAAAATATTCTATAGACGAGTAAAATATCCCGTGACATTTATATTATTTATATGGCTCAATTATTGATCGTGGTCCAATTTTCTTTTATTGATAGTGTTGTTACGTGTCAGAGTCACGATTGAAATAAATATTTTCCCCATCAATTAGGTTTGAAAGTGTGTATATTAGATTTGGCAATAAATTATATTAGCATTATTAAATCATATTAGTATCTAATTTCATATAAGTTAACACTGGCTAGTTTAATTTAAAATATCTATTCAATCACACACAATTATATTTCAATACCGATGACAAATATCTCTACCTAATTTGATCCCTCATCCCCGTAAAAGCTATATATACTTAGTTATCCTCTCCGAGCTAACATTGCTTTATCATTACCTTATCGACGCACTTCCAATGGATATATATGTTATAGATAGATCCATACGATGCTATTATCATTCGATTGTCGGATTCTCCCCTGCTTTTGGTACTGTCCTGAGATGATTCGATAACAAATTCAATCATGAACCAGTAGTCGGAGTATGCATTATACATCCACATGTTGGTTTGCTGAACACATGATGGCCGGTGGCAGGCGGAGAGAGAGAGAGAGAGAGAGAGAGAGAGAGAGAGAGAGAGAGAGAGAAAAGGCGACCTTCGATTCCCTCATTCGATATCGACTTTTGATGGCTCAATCAGTCGGTGACACGCATCGTCTTGCACAGCCGAGGAACACATGTAGCAGCTCTGTTCTCGCGGTTTCTCGCTCGCGTAGACATCATCGCTTCGCTTCCTTCGCCTTTCTCAGATACGTTTCAGCCTCAAAGACGTGAATGGCCACCAAAGTATGCTCTTTTTCTGAATAGCCTTCCCCTGTTTTCTCGCAAGTCCTTTGTCGCCTCGTAGGTGGTTTTGAGACGCAAACACCAACTTGTGTAGCAGGTAATCTCCTCTCCCCATGGAGAAGATGGTTTGGACACTTTTCATCTGATGTCGATGATCGTATTAAAAGCTTGGGACAAACTGGAAAAGTTGGAAATAGATCCCTCGCTGGAGATGCATACACTGTAGCGCTCCCAAGGATTTGCGAGGGTGGGCTCAGGCATGGAGCGTCTCAATCATCTTCTGCCTTTACTGATCTGTTGTGGGGCAGAGAAAGGCAAAGAGCACTACTACCGCTGCACATGGCGGAGGGGACAGCCCGAATCCCTTCACCTTCCCCTGCATCTTTCTTTTTCTGTTCGAGAGGGCTCACTCCAGACGATAGTGTTGTGTTCCTCTTCCTTAATCCTCACTCCATAGCAAATTTGGATTTCACGTTGAAAGATGCAATATAAATTGACTCAGAGCGTATATATGGTTAATTCAACATACGTAAACAAAAGGGCTCACTATTCTTCTTCTTTTAGTCTCCCTTCCAAACAACAACTTAATTGGATAATTAAGCTTAATTACTCCTTTATTCTGTGCAAAACGTTTAACGGAAAATATTGAAATAAAAAATAGCACTTTGTATTGTAGTTCTGTTTAATGCTTTTTGAATATCATCCATGTTTCCTCTCTTAATAACATTTAAAAAATCGAGTGAAGAGAGGGAGGATCGATTGAAATTTGATAATCTATTATAGACTTATTAATACTACTCTAAATATCTTGAGTTTAAGCGATCTAATACTCAATTGTCCAACACACAAAAAAAGAGAAAAAGAACCAATTAAATAAAATATTTGTTATTTTATATTTTAGTTACACGACATGATTCAAATCTAATTCGAATCTAACGTATGAGGTTATCATATAAGTCTAATATTAGGAAAATGAGAAATTTAATATATATAAACCTATAAAAACTACATCAGGTACATTGATTGATCTGAAGGTCCCTAATGACCTTCGGATCAAGTAGAACTATTTTGTATGAGGAGGAGGATGGGTCTTCTTCTCCCGTCGTTAGATTAACCTTGAGCGAAACTTTGACCCCCCTCGATCATCGGTTGGCTAAGCGTCCAAGACTCGAATAAACTAGAAGAAGGCATTCTCCTGACCTAACGAGTAAACGGATAAGAGGTGCTTTGGAGGTTTGAGACGGGAGATGGAGGACGAGAAGGCAAGAGATGCAAATGAGTCACATAACCTAACGAGTAAAGGGAGAATGGGTGCTTTGGAGGTGGAGGACGAGAAGGCAAGAGATGCAAATGAGGAGGAGCTCAATTAGAAAGTGAGTCCCACCACAAGTAGCGTTGGCCATCTTATGCCCCTCTCGATCATCACTTAACCTTATAGAGTGTCAACTTAATTCACAAGGCACCTGATGTTTCTGCTCAATGTAGCATTTAGAAATCTTCTCATTCGATGCAACACTTGAAATTTTTTTCGCTAATAAGGGTTCGACAATAAAGAGTTTAACTAAGACTCCCCTCAGGCTAAGTGTGAAAATGCACCCGAGGTCCTCCTCTCAGACCTCAAGTTTTTGCTCAATGTAGCATTTAGAAATCTTCTCGTTTGATGCAACACTTGAAAATTTTTTCGCTAATAAGGGTTCGACAATAAGGAGTTTAACTAATACTCCCCTCAAGCTAAGCGTGAAAATGCACCCGAGGTCCTCCTCTCAGACCAAGCGTGGAAATGCATCGAAGATGTCCCTTTTGTGCGAAACTCGAAGGCATAACCAAAGGGTGGAGAACCTGAAGCCTAACACATCGAGATTGTTCAATAAATCTTGAATCCATCATGTACTAAGCCGGAGCTGGGGTACACCTCAACATTCGAGAAAAACCTCGAGACACATTCGGTAGAGACAAATGATAAAAGAAAAAATCACCCAAGCCTATCAACAACGGTAATCCTATCCCTCGGGCCTAATTCTATATGAAGGATCATCTATTTCCTATAACAAATAATAGTTACTGTCTACTTATAAATATACTTTTCACTTATATCTGTCTACTTGTAAATATACTTTTCACTTATATCCTAACTCGAAGATGAATCATATCGAACGCTCTCACTCGAATCCGATATTTTTATAGGTCAATCATCGGACAAACGTTAAAGGGATCAAATCAGAGACGTCATCAACCATAATCTTTTTATAGGTCAATTATCGGGCAAACTTTAAAAGGGATCAAATCAGAGACGTCATCAACCATCCACTCGTTAATTGTGTATCAGAATCAAGGCGTTCAAAATGTTCTTGGAAAATAGAATCTAGCTCTCCCACGAAATGTGCCGGTGAATCATAGCTACAACACTTTTGTTCCGATAAAAGGAGTGCGAGGGAGCCGGCAACCATCGTTAGTGGCGTACACCACGCTGATAGCTGTAGTTGATGTGGTCTCCCGAATCAATGACTCCAAAACCCGTATCCGGTAACCAAAATACAAACGAAAGGTTGTGTCACCCCAAACTGCAAAGACACGCAACATTTCCAGACGACCTTCCTTGGTATGTCCGACCCAACGAGGTGGCTCGACCCTTTAATTATTGTACCGTTGTCAAATGCCGCTTAATCGAATTCAATCGATCGCTTAAATTACACCCCACGGCGGAGCAGAGAGGGGTAGCGTCGTCCACCGCGGCCGAAGCAGCCAAGAAAAAGTAATCCCGGTAACCCAAAAGTTAAATCCAATTCCCCCTCGCTCTCCCACCCACAGAAAAAGAACTCACACCTCTCCTTCCCCCTTCTCCTCCTCTCGTGATACCTCCCTCTCTCTCTCTCTCTCTCTCTCTCTCTCTCTCTCTCTCTCTCTCAGAGTACCCCATCCGATAGTACACTCCCTTTCATCTCAATCTCAATGGCGCTCGCGCTCCTTGCAACCACCCCAGGTCGCCGTAAAAGATCTCCAATTTTATCCGTCCGGTAGCCGTCGTTGCCCTCCTTCCTCCCCTCGTCTGTCGATCCGCCGCTTGCCTCCCCTCCTTCTCTTACCCTCTATGGCGTTTCCTGTTCGTTTGCTCCTTCTCGTCCTTCTCGTCGTTGTCATCGGGGAGCCTGGGAAGCTCTCGACGCTGCGCCTGCTGCGGGCGGACCTAACGCAGGACCAGACGGCGTTGCTGGCCTTCATCAACGCTACCCCGCACGAGCGGCGCCTTCGGTGGGACGGCAACTCCTCCGCCTGCGGGTGGGTTGGCGTCACCTGCAACGCCAACCGCACCGCCGTGGTGATCCTCCGGCTCCCCGGCGTTGGCCTCGTTGGCCCCATCAAGTCCGGCACCCTCGGCAACCTCTCCGCCCTCCGCGTGCTCTCCCTTCGCTCCAACCGCCTCTCCGGCCCGATCCCCGCTGATTTCAGAGGCCTAGCACTCCTCCGTAGCCTCTACCTCCAGAACAACCTTCTGTCCGGCTCGATCCACTCCGGGCTGACCCAGCTGACTCGTCTCGTCCGCCTCGACCTCTCCGGCAACAACCTCACCGGCGCGATCCCCTTCGCCATCAACAACCTAATCCACCTTACCGGCCTTTTCCTCCAGAAAAACAACCTCTCCGGCAATCTCCCCTCCATCAACATCGACTCCCTCGTCGCCTTCAATGTTTCCTACAACCACCTCAATGGATCCATCCCCAAGACCCTGGAGCACTTCCCCGCTACATCCTTCGTCGGAAACCTACAACTGTGCGGCGGACCCCTGGCGCCCTGCAACCCGTTCTTTCCCTCTCCAGCCCCATCGCCTGCGGCCAACCCGGTGAACGGATCGTCGAAGAAGAAGCTGTCGAAAGCGGCGAAAATTGCGATTGCGGTGGCGGCGGGAGTGGTGCTGCTGTTGATCCTGCTGCTACTCCTAGTCTGCTTGGCTTACCGACGGAGGCGGCAGAGGGCCAGGGACAAGGCGGCGAAGGGGACGGCGGCGGCGACGGCGGCTAGGTCGGGTGAGACGGGGATGACGTCATCGTCGAAGGACGACCTCAGCGGCGGCGTGGGCGGCAGCGGAACGGCGTCGGCGGTGGCAGCGGCGGAGCGGAACCGGCTGGTTTTCGTTGGGAAAGGTGGTGGGTACAGCTTCGATCTGGAGGATCTGCTGCGGGCGTCGGCGGAGGTGCTCGGCAAAGGGAGTGTGGGGACGTCGTACAAGGCAGTGCTGGAGGAGGGTACCACCGTGGTGGTGAAGCGGCTCAAAGACGTGGCGGTCTCAAAGCGGGAGTTCGAGGTGCACATAGAGTCGCTGGGTAAGGTGGAGCACGACAACCTGTTGCCGCTGCGCGCCTACTACTACTCGAAGGACGAGAAGCTCCTCGTCTTCGACTACCTCCCCGCCGGCAGCCTTTCCTCCCTCCTCCACGGTCAGTCTCCACTCTCCACTCCACTCCCCCCCCCCCCCCCCCCCCCCCCCCCCCCCCCACCCCCCCCCCCCCCCCCCCCCCCCCCCCCCCCCCCCCCCCCCCCCCCCCCCCCCCCCCCCCCCCCCCCCCCCCCCCCCCCCCCCCCCCCCCCCCCCCGCCCCCCATTTTTTGGTTCTCTATTCAGCTGTTTTCTTATGCAAATTATAATTAGGGCACGTTTTTTGAGAGAATGATACCAAAGAATTCACATTAATTACAACAAAAACGCTGGTATATAGAAAAATATATGAAATGAAGCCCTTTCTCTTTTCCGGCCCCGACCAATGTTATTATTCCCCTCCTGTCTCGAATAAAGAGAGTAATCGAGTGGTGGCAGCCTTTGTTTTGGTTGGTGTACTAACAAAGTAGTAGTGGTTGTTGCCAATGAGGTTTCCTGGTCGCTCGGTTCCAATCTATGGTTTTCGGGATGGATAGGTAGAAAGCCGCTGGGGGTGAGCGGGGAATGTTGATCCTATTACTCTTTATCAGATGTTTAGAGGTTGAACCATCATGTGCTTCCTCTGTGGATATAGAAAAGTCGCGGCAATCGTGATGCCGCGAGATGAGGTTATCGATCGGGATCGCTGACGTGGCGCTGTTCTGCACCTTGTTTCACCTCGCTGTTGATGGAATGGGATTTGCTTAAAAGACAAAAGGTCTAAGGAGCTCATTACAGGAAGAGGGTGGGGTGTGTTTGGGAATCGGATGCTACATCCAGCCTGTTGCCAGTCGTGTCGACCAACGCGTGGTACGCTCTCGTTGGTCGCCACAGTGGAGTTGTCTCCACAAGAAAGGATGTCCGGTGTTTGCTCGCTCGGCGCTGACACAGGAAACCCACCCGAGTCGACGACATCTTCCTCAACTGTTGCTTCAGTGTCGCAATCAATCAGTCGCTCCCATGGGCGGTGATTCTTGTTTTGTGTTTGGATTCGACCCAGCACTAACCAACAAAGTTCTCGCCTCCTCACACAAGAGTCAAGTCACCGTTCTAATTTAGCCTGTCACTTTAAGCAAGTATATTTTAAGAATTATTGGACAGAATCTTAGCTACTCTTGAATTGCATGTCCTTTTTAATGCGAATGCATGGAAAATATGAAGTGTCTCATTCTGTCGTATTCCCCGTATACAAGAAGTTAATTATTGATTGAAACTGTCTACCTTGTTACTGATACCAGGGAGTCGGGGATCGGGTCGGACGCCGCTAGACTGGGACAGCCGGATGCGCATCGCCCTCGCTGCCGGCCGCGGCCTGTCCCACTTGCACACGGCGGCGCAAGTAGTCCACGGCAACGTCAAAGCTTCCAACGTGCTCCTCCGCACGGACCTCGACTCTGCCGCCCTCTCAGACTTCGGCCTGCACCCTCTCTTTGGCACCACGGCCCCACCCAACCGCGTGGCCGGCTACCGCGCCCCGGAGGTGCTCGAGACACGGCGGCCCACCTTCAAGTCGGACGTCTACAGCTTTGGCGTGCTCCTCTTGGAGCTGCTGACGGGGAAGGCGCCGAACCAGGCGTCGCTGGGCGAGGACGGCATCGACTTGCCGCGATGGGTGCAGTCGGTGGTTCGCGAGGAGTGGACGGCCGAGGTGTTCGACGTGGAGCTCATGCGCTATCCCAACATCGAGGAGGAGATGGTGCAGCTCCTCCAGGTCGCCATGGCCTGCGTCGCCATCGTGCCGGACACACGACCCGACCTCCCGGATGTCGTTCGCATGATGGAGGAGATCGTCAGCCGAACAGAGAGCAACGAGGAGGGTAGGCGGGTTGTTGGTTCGGGTGGGCCCTCCCCGCCCCCAACCACCACGCCGTAGAAGACTGCTGCTCGCGCCTTCTTGGGACGACGACGGATCGATGGAACTGATCCACATAGACAAAAGCTATCGTGTATTCTTTTCTTCCTCTCTTTTTATGTCGTTCGCCAATTCCTCGTTTTCTTTTCTTCTTCTTTTTTCCAGTGTTCTTCCGCAGAATTAATTTGTTCTGGGGGCTGTTGGTGTGGATGTTGATGTTGATGGAGTGGATTCCCTGCCTCTCTTTTTCTGTTCTTCCGCAGAATTAATTTGTTCTGGGGGCTGTTGGTGTGGATGTTGATGTTGATGGAGTGGATTCCCTGCCTCTCTTGGGAAGCAATTTGATTGTCTAAAACAACTGTAATGGCATTGTCAACTGTTCATCATTCAATTCTTTTACACTCGTCCGAGTCTCTTAATTTTTGTTCCCCTCACATTAGTTTAATCGTTTGACATAATTCTTATTCTATGTGCTTTTATATTTGTTTTAGGATAATTTCTTTCTGGGATAATTGATAGGAGAGAAGTTTATCTCTAATCGTAATGATTGACCAAAATATGAATATTTCACTTCTGGTGAGTCTATTTTCTATCTCGATTTTAATTTGAACGTCGGAGGGATTTAATCTGATATTATTATGGACATCGGAGTTACCATCTCGACCACCTTAAGACTCTTACACACACACACAGTTTGAAATCAAATCAAATTAAAGTAACAGAGATCTCATCGACAACAATCTTATACATAATTTATTCCGAGAGCACATTAATTATGTGGCCCTGATGATGCAACGTCTGGCCTGATCATATTTATTTGATATTGCAACACATTAATCATACTTAATCGTAATTCGTCATGTGTCAGGCTAGTCAGCATGAGATTGTGGTAACCTCGGCCACATAGGCATTACAATAGTGATGGACCAAAATATGAATATTTCGCCCATCTAATATAATATTTTCTTGGACTTACCTCGTAATTGGCTATTATCAAAGTGATCATTGTTCACTTGTGAGTTAACTTTCTATCTTAGTTTTAATATGAACATTAAGAATCGATCGAATACCTATCTGATTTTGATCTTTGTATAGGTTAACACTACCGTCGATGTCCGAGTTATTATCTCGATCATGGACTCTTACAAATAGTAGTCTAAAATCAAATCAAATTAACATTAATCATGTGGTCCTGTCGATGCAGCCTCGGTACCGCGTTCACATGTTGATTGGAATCCAAGCGGATCAAATTATTTACATTTGATCTATCTACCGCTTTCACATGCTGATCGGAATCTGTTCCGCTCATTCTTTAGCCCACAAAACGCTACGTAAGCACAAGCTTTGATCGATGCTGCTTGTTTCTCGTGGCAGTCGACGTTGAGAGGCAAAATTACTTGCAGCTTTTCTAGGCGTCTTTTATGTGCCTCTCAAAGCTGTACATGGAATCGTAACATTAGTGGCGAGGAATTCGGCTACGGTAAGCTCGAAGCCTTACAGCAGCAGGTATCACGGCAACAGCGGTTCGGGAACCGTGCAGCAGGAGACGGTGGTGGCTTGGGATGGAGCCCGACGGAGCAATCTCCTCTGTGAGAGGTTTTTTTTGTCTTGCTATCCCACCTAAAAAGTATGGAGACGCGAAAGGAGGAGGAGCAAGAGAGTGGTGGCACAGGCTGGCCGCTCGTCACTGTCCTCTCTGTTTCGTCCTTTCTCATCAGCTTTTTCCTGTATTATTCTTTCACTTTCGTTTCGGCCAAAGAATGCGTCCGAGCGGGCAAGAAAAAGAGGAGAAGGCCAAAACCGTTCATTTGTGTCAGCCGGGTCAAGGTGGACCGCCGCAGGTGGCCCCATGCCAGCTTAAATGGCGGGACCCATCCCGCATTACCTTTCGCCTGGCACTCTCCGAACCCACCCTCTGTTTCACGTCTTCGTCTGCATAAAGGCTAACTTGAACTGAACGAAACATGATTGATGGATCGGTGGTGATATGTAGATACATTCTGTTATTTCTTAATTAAAATACATTTTCTGTGACTCGATCAATTACAAGAAATACATTCCAGGAATCATTTCCCATAAATATTTATGAGCGAATTATTTAAATTTTTTGGGGGTTATTTCCTAGATTTTCATAAATTTTAAATAATATTTTTTTAAATCTAATATCTAAAATATCTTTTTTTCTTTCATTTCATGTAAAAAAGCATCGTATCATTGTGTATCTAATCCTACATTAACGAAATCGAGGCCCGTACAGACCATCTATGTCGAGTGGAAGCTGGAAGCTTATTCATGTCATTGCATGACGATACAAGTGCAGAGGAGCCCACCAGCAGTTGCTAATATGTTAGCTTCGTGCTCCATCTTGTTTGCTGCTTCCTTCTCCGGTCCAAGCATCACCGACTAGAACAAGATGATCCCCGTCTCTAATTACCCTCGCATCATCAATCTCCGCTCCTCCTTCAGTGAGCACTTTAGTAAGCAAGAGGCCAAACTTGTTGCGACCGATATCTAGGAGCTCCGCCACTGAACCTGGCAATGGAACTAGTTTACGAGCAGAGTTCGCTTTCTCCGGACAGCTAATTGTTACTCGTAGTAGGCCATTGTGACCGTTGGAACCACCGAGCACAGCAGCGGACCTTGGCACGGCAACAGACGAGAGAAACCCACCGTCGCTTTGCCTGTTGACACGGGCAGCTGATATGACTCCGAACAGTGAGTTGTGGAAGTTTGTCTTCCGCGTCGGATCGCTTCCCTCCCGAGTCGAATTCCCCACAGTGAATTGTGGAAGTGGAATTGCAGGCTCACCGCTGCGTCTGCCAACCAAATCGGAGACCGGTGTTGACATAGACATACAAGTGATATTCGGGCCTGTCTTCGCTTCAAACAGAGCTTTGATCATTGCATGACCCTTCTGATCGGCGAGATTCCTGGGAGTCCAACCATGGCAATCCGGTTTGTCCATGTCGGCTCCCTGTTCGAGTAAGAAGTTGACGACCTCGGCGTTCCCTTGGCAGACGGCAAGATGAAGTGCCGTACTCCCGTCTCTCTCGGGCACCGTCACGTCGCCCCCGCAACGGATGATGTCCTCGAGCAGCTCTAAGCTGTTCTGCTCCGCAGCCGTGGAGGCGAATAAGCCCATGTCACCGGATGAGAGATTCGCCCCGTTTTCTATGAGCAGTTTGACAACGTCCCCATGCTTCCCGGCCATGGCCTCCCACAAAGGAACACTTCCTTCGGAATCTACATGTAAATCGCTGCGCTTCAAAACCGGTCCTTCGAGTATGGAGAGTCACAGGGTGCATCTTTTGCGAACACATACCTCGACTGTTGGGATCCGCCCCATAATCTAGCAAGAGGTGAACACAGTTCTCGTTTCCCTTGAATGCCGCTATATGCTACTTGACAAGATGGGGAAAGCATAAAGAGGAGTCAGAGCAAGCGTTAATAACTTCAGGTGAAAATGAACATGGATTATTAAGAACCAGAGCACAAGAGTTCCGCACCAGTGCAGTCTGTCCATTGCTGTCCGATTCATTGGGGTCCAAGCCGCGTCTCAAGAGCTGATGCAGTAGCAGATCATCACCTCTGGTGACTGCAAAACATAGAGTCAGAGGCAAATCCAACCGGCCCTGCGCCAGCATGTTCTCTATCTCCCGCAGCACTCGCACCATCACAGGATCCTCCTGCGCTTTCAGATACTGTACAAAAACGACGCTACATGAGATTAGCACAGAGAGGCAAGCAAGCACAGCGTAAGAACCTGAAGCAGATTGTTCACGATTGTGGTGCCATCTCCAACGTTGGACTGAACGATGCTGAGGAACGTGGTACGATTCAAACGCAGGAGTTGGCACAATGACCTTGTTCGTGCTGTGAACGCTTGTGGTCGGCAACAAAGGACTCCTATCTCCCCAGCAACATCACCTGTCTTTGCCACTCGACAAACCTTCATAAAAACCACAAGATTATTCACAGAATCCAAAATTTGGCATCTCTGTCGATAGATATCTTTCCTCAATTTACCTGTTCGGCCCCGCTCCTATGATCTATCAAATCCTGCCAAGTTTTAGTGCATCAGCATAGTACAGAAAAAATGGAGTCAAATAGATCTGTCACATGACACAGAGTATTTATTACCATAATGCCAGTGACTACTATGTAAAGGTCTGTAGGCGCTTCGTTTTGCAAGATGACATCTTCCCTTGGTGGAAAGTATTCAGCCTTCATTTCTGACACCTTCAAAACATTTTCCACTGTAGTGAGAAAGACTACAAGATAACAAAGATTAGAGCATGGAGTATTCATTATGCAGCATTACCAGCTGGAAAAGCATGTTATTAGAGACCCCCCGGAACAAGTAGACCTTAGCAACGAGAGGGTAAAACAAGTAGTGGGAAATGCTGGAACGAATGGCTTTAGGAAGGGTGTCGAGTGTTTCTTGCTGGTGAAGCCCTTCAGAATCTATCCTGAACCTTAAGCTGAGATGCGAGATCATCTGGTCTTGCAGCCGGTCCGGGAGCTGGTTCCTTCGAGCAAAACCTGTGGCTGCTTGAATCGAATCCCTCTACGTACGTACGATTCCACATCCATCCACCGAAAGCAAATGCATGTTAGTTAGTCTAACGCATGCATGAGCAATGGGAAACGAAGGACGATCTTACATATTTTCTAGTTCGTCTGGTGCCATGCACGACCAAGTTGGTCATGTTTCCGATCAAGTAGGAGGTCAACCCGAGGTTGAAGAGCATGTAAACAATGGCAAACGCCATCTCCCATGTGTTTTGAACATGCAAGTCTCCGTACCCCACGGTGCTCAGGGTGGTGATCGACCAATACAATGATGTGACATAGCGGACCCACAAGCTTCGGACATGGAAGTCGGGGATAGACGCCCCAATCCATGTTCTGCTGGGATCATGATACCTTGCAGCAACAAGGTAAAAGAAGCACCCGGCAGAATGCACCGCAAAGAGGGTGACCTGCGAGATCAGAGCAGAAAACGATGAAGGTGTTTTAGAGGTGCGTGCAGCTCAATATACACTTGCAAAAGCATCTGCCGACTACTACACTTACACAGGTAAGCTTCGCACATCGAACCCAAAAGTAGTTAAGTTTCCTATCTTTCTCTAATCTGCAAACCAGAAGAGTAAAAGCATGAAGACGATTATTCGAAGAAAACCTATTCGAATGGGAACCATGAAGCCATAAGATCCGTACCGAGCGAAAAGTGAGCTAACTCTTCGGAGACGCCAAAGCCGAAGCATGGTGAAGAACCCATAAGATCCGAGCTTGCGAGGTAGAATCCTTCGGGCGATCTCTAAAGGGACAGTGGAAGCAAGATCCAGAGCGAACCAGGTGGATAGGTACCTCCAAGCTATTTTCTTCCGACTGTCTATAAGCAGATAAGATGTTTTGTCGACGTAAGCCACGAAGAAGGTCAAGACGATATCGACTGCGAAGAATGCATTGACGACGTTATCCACCAGCGCCAGAGCTCCCCTCGATCTCTCAAGGAATCCGAACTCGAATGGCGACGCCCACGCAGTGTAAACGACCAGAACGATAAGAAGAGTCTCCCAGGCTCTGCACCCAACTATTTGCTATCACACAACCAGTGGGAAGTCATCCGAAAGAAAAAGAAGCAATGAATCACACAAAACAATAATTAATTATGGATTATTATTTATAATTTTTAATATTTTTTAGATATTCCTTTGTAGATGAACATGAATGTCCTCAAATTATCACTTACTTCCAAAAATATTTTTAGTTACTTCCATATATATTTTTTCCCCTTCTTCGGAGAGAATAGAGGTAACGTTCACAGAGATAGGGTTCCAAAGATGATCGAAGAGGAAGTGGTTAGAATTCCGACATCAATGCTCACAGTAATAGATTATATTTAGTAAAATTATATTATAATTTATTGTTAGGTGATTATATGAAGTAAGGGAGTTTGGAAGGAAAAGAGATAAATATGCGTATCAATCAAATAAAAAACAAAGACATTTATGGATTGTTTCCTGTTTAAGTAGAATTGCAGAAACATGCAAACCCGGAAATAAATATTATCAGACGTCGGTGAAAGAAGAAACCAAGAAAAGAAACACAAGCATTAATCATCATAGCTCACGCGATCGCTTCTCCTATCACATATTATGTCAACAAGAACAAGAAACAACGACCTTCGGTTGACGTCCCAACACGCATCTCACAGAACCAAGAAGAAGAAGAAGAAGAAGAGGTGGGGGGAGTATCATTTAGTAGTTTATAGTGATGATGTGACATGTAATGAATTCATGCATTAAGGTACGTACTTGTATCTGCGGGCGTACGGGGAGACGATGAACCTCCGAAGCTTGACCCTGCGAGTACTCCTGGCGCCGAGGGAAGGAAGGATGCCGCTCGACAAGCTGTAGAGGCTTGCCTCCCTCGACAGCTCAGTTTCCACATCATGAACGCCTGTCGTGGTCACCGGCGGCGCTCTGAGCCTCGTTGCCTTCCTCTCCCTCGCCATGCTGTTGATATTGGCGTTGAAAGGCTTAGAACATCAAACACTCACAGAGAATATGATTTTTATTTACTACATGGTCGGTGTTCTTATACAGATGAATGTCTCGATATGCAATGTACGGTAATATCGGTAGATTTGGTTGAAGAACCATATATGGTAAGGCCAATATAATTGGCTAATCACAATCAATTCACAATTAAAAAATGTTAGGAAAGAATAATGATTCAAAGAATGTTGATAATGTTTTTAAAGAAACTCCTAATACCCGCTTCCTATTGAAAATCTCAATCTTAAACATCGATTAAATGAAACTCGACTTCACTAGTTAAATCAAAATTATGTTAATCGATCGATCGATCGATCATGTCTTTGTCGAAATAGAAATTATGTTAATCGATCGATCGATCATGTCTTTGTCGAAATATGGGTATGTGTAGAACCCCCATTTGATACTTTGTCTCACGACATAGTGATAATCAATAGCTATGCGTTTCATTCCAAAAAAATGTGCTGTGCATAAAAATAAGTTATAGGATTCACCTAAAACCATATCAAACTTGACCTAAAAGCCTTAAAATCGCATTAAGGAAGCCAATTGAATAATTATGTATATAAATAGTAAATGAACTATATAAAAGTGAACTATCTATCTTTAATTTGATTAGTGTAGAAACATTGTTAGACGCATTAAATTTCAACTTGCCCAAATAAATAATAACTTGCTTGGATAAGTCGAGGATTGGCACCATTGGTTTGTTTGAAATCTCCACAAGAGGCTATATTGTCCACAGTAATGGAACCCAACTATTTATGTGGGTTTGTAATTGTGGAAACGTAGCTTTGTTTGAGAGTTCATAACAGTGAATTCAACGCGCCGATGGTTTGTTTGCAATCTAAACTTAGGCTCTGTCCGCATTAATGGAACCCAACTATTTATGTGGGTTTGCAATTGTGGAAATGAAGCTTTGTTTGAGAGTTCATATCGATGAAATCAACGAGCCGATGGTTTGTTTGCAATCTAAAATTAGGCTCTGTCCGCAAGCATTCTTGTGGGTTCCCAGCTGTGGAAATGAGGCTTTGTTTGAGAGTTCAGATCATTGAATTCGATGCACCCAAACAAATAACTGTGGTTGGAGGAAACAGTTGCTTCAGGATGAATTGCTGAGGCAGCGATGCCTCATGTAGGTAAGGTGCTATAGAAGACCAATACGGGGTTCATTGAAATATGGAACGTGAAGAAGGCTCATTTTGAACCATCGAGCACTGATGTTCGATGAAGAAGGGAGAGGCTTGGATCAAACACAAGGTTGGACGGAGGAGGGAGGGGTCGGCGAAAGAAAGATAGCGGCCGGGGGAGAATATTCATTTGGTCTAGTGATGTAGACGTAGGGTGATGTGTTGGTAAAGTTGGTGATTCCCTGGGCACTGAAGGTCACCTGAGATGAAAGGAAGAAGAAGATGATAAGGCCATATGAAACTGCAATTGGCATCTCACCGGCGCGCTACCCGGGGAAGGCGCCTATCCTCCCGTCGCCGTCACCCAGTTGGCGCATCCCAGAGGTGTCTTTGTATCTCACATGCACGCACATAAGGTTCTCCTGGTCGATCGGGTTGCATGATTGGAGTCAACCACACCACAGTGGCTGCCACACTTCGTGCTGCTCTCCCTCCGTTCCAAATGTTTTCCACGTTATCGAAGAGATGGAGAGAATATTGGAAAGCATAGTTCACGTTGTTTGTCCCCACTGCAAAAGCTGCGTTTCTCGACATCTTGGAGTTTGCTACGCTTCCTTTCCGGATGGTCAAAGATGATTCTGAGTCCGATGGATGGAGATTAAAACAACTGAGATCGAATGCCAATTCAATCTACTATCCTATACATATATATATCATTTGATTTTTTTGTTTTTTTAAACACTATGGGATTAATTTTTAATCTTTATGTAGGTTTAATCGTAATTTAATATATTATTACAAATAAGGAAAGGAAGATATTAAAAGAATATTTATATGTGAGTGTGTGAAATGAAGATTAAAATAGGAGGACAACAAATTAATCTTGCATTAATAAGAATCTAAAGAATATTTTAGATTTAATGCACAACTTAACAAATTTTTAATATTAGATATTAATCTTACTCATAATTTGGATTTATCTTTGCGTTAACGCCACGAGCAACTGTGACGCCTTCCATCAAAAACAGTGAATGATCCAAATCCTGTTTTGTTAAACTCACCAATAGCTTATTCTAACATATTATGATAACGACAAATCCTAGCTTTACTATTTCATTAGTAGCTAAAAGACAATATCGGAGGAACCTTTGGCTTTCCTATTGCACCGAGGAACATATCATATCCGATTAATCGGAACAGCAACAGCAGATTCGACTCTTTGGTCCCGCCACTCGAGAGTATGACGATATCACACTGTTGTTTTGGATTTTAAATATGTGCATGATTTGAATTAGAAATTAAAATTGTTATACATCATCTAAATACTGCCTCTATATGTACATGATTTGTCTAATCATATATATATATATATATATAAACTAATTCGACAATGTGCATGCATTTAACAACACTTCAATTGAGATCAATATTTGGAGTCTCTGTTGAATCTGTATGCCTTTGAGGTATTACATTAGTCCATTTGGGTTTCTTTCGACATCATTTTCAGAATTCTTAAACGTCGTTCCCTTATTTTACCTAATTTATGAAATATCTTATATCACCTATCCCTTTTTTTCTTTTTTTTTCTCTCTCTCTTTTGTTTTTTTGTGGACCGAGGGGAAACAATCTAATTATAATATTTTTACACTACGTTACGGTGTTATCGACAATAATAGAATAATAAAATAACATGGTACAAAAATATAAAAATATTATAATACAGTACAAAATCATTACGTTATAGTATTTTTATATCATGTTATAATATATTTATATTATTACTAAAAAATAAAAATACTATTATAATATTTAATATTTTTATATTTTATTCTCTGTTATAATATTTTTTTAGTATTGTTGAAAAACACTATAAGTATACTATTTTTATAAAATTTATATAAAAATATTATTTTATAATAGTTTTTTGGTATGCTGAAAATACTGTGACATAAGATAAAGAAAAGAATCAACAAGAGAGAACTGAAAAATAGTGTGACGGAAGAGAGAGAAGATTGGAGTGAAAATATATTTTTTATAGATAATATCTATAATTATAAAAATATATTTTTTGATTATGTATTCCATAAATGTTCCAAAGAGAGTATTCTGACGGTGACTTCCCTTTCGGTAAGTGAACAAAACTATAGGGGATGAAACATAAATCATACACATACACTTTTTCTATAAAAAAGTGAATGTAAATTGTAATATCATGAAAACATAAGGTATGATTTTTTTTTTTATGCTTTGATTATTGCCTTCATCGTATTTATTTAGTTAGGACCGAAGGCAAATGATGACTATGGTCATACGCATGGAATTAAAGTTTAGACAAATTCGATTAGATTAGGATCAATCTAGATCTTTTATCAACATTGAGATATATAAAAGATTACATATTTAATTAAGTTTAAAATATTTAAATTTTTATTAAATTTTTTATTAATTTTTTTAAGTATTTCTTTATATTTTAACTATCATATCCATAGTTTTCTTAAGCATATGTCTTTATTATTTTAATTTTTTTTCTCATTATATATATATATATTCTGTCGAAATAATAGTTAATTGTTCATGAATAAAAAAAAAATCTTAACTTTTCTACTAATCCCATACATACAATATAATATTTTTGTATATATTATTTTTTAAACTGTCGAACACTTTTCCATAAAATATTATTGATTCAAATATTAAAAACTCCAAACTTAAAATTAATCTTCTAAGCATAAGGCATGAAATAAACCTCTCCAAGTGTGGTTAGAAATCGGAGAGATTGATTGCATGAATATGAGGGTCGACCACACGTCACACCGATTCATAATATATACTTATATATATATAT
>LVTN01000755.1:66095-112204 GCA_001649415.1 Musa itinerans
ATATATATATATAGCAGCAGAATAATTTCTCATGGGTAAATCCAGCACTGAGAGGTGTATGCCAACAAAGAGAGGGTATGTGTTGATAAGCCAAAAGTGGGCATGTACATATAACGTATATGCGACATCCAATTTGATGCATATATGTGCCGCTACGGCCTTGCAATGGTTCTGTCACGCTCATGCATGCATATGGTGTTCTCTTGCGGATGCCGAAGCGGACCCGAAGGCCGCGTAGAAACTTCCATCCCCACATAAAACCTTCCTGGGTTTAATATGGTAAGCTTTAGCACGATTTGCTGCGTTGGGGAATCCATGGAGTAGAAGGTGGGGGCGGTGAGGGCCTGCTGCTTGTCCTCCCCAGACCAGCGTCGCCTTATCCTTCCCTTCTCTCTCCCTCAAACTCAATGGGTTTAATTCCTATGGGGTGATTCCATCTGCAGTGTGGGCCAGCTGAAGAAACAAGGAGAATAACACTCTAGCGTTGGCTAATCTTATAAAAGGCCAGGCCAACCATCTCCACACAACCAAGACGACCGACTTCACGGCTGCTCGTCTAACTTACCCTTCTCTTGTCGTCACTCTCTCCTCCGCTTCCTCGAGGTAATCCATCCCCCCGCTTCTTATTCTCATTCCTGTTCTTCATATTGTTGTGCTGCATGCGTAGCGGATAGAAGATAGAGCGAGCGAGAAGATGAGCCGGAAGGCTGGAGACTGGATATGCCGGTCATGCCAGTACGACAACTTCTGCTGGCGTGAGTCATGCCAACGATGCAAGAAGGCAAAGGTGGGCGGGGATGAAGGCGATCGCGGGAGCGCAAACGCGAGCTGGGACGTGAAGCCCGGCGACTGGCGCTGTGCATGCGGCGTCCACAACTACGCCAACCGCCCCAGCTGCTTCAAGTGCGGTGCGTCCAAGGACGACGCTGCCTCCGTGGTCGCCCAGTCATGGGGGTCCGCCAGCACCAGCCAATCTCAACCTGGATTGAAGTCCGGAGACTGGATTTGCACGAGGTCAGCTCGCGACCCAACTGCGCACCTCTTCATATATGTACACGCAAACAGACACTGATAGCTCTTACGTATACGCGCACACACACGTACACACACTGGTGGTGGAAGACATCCGACATCTTTTCGATGCTTAAATCAGTAGATTTGGGAAGACAATAAAGGATTTTTGAGGATTTACGAAGCCCCATACTAGCTAATGTACTTTGGGTAGGGTTCAAATAGTCATTGGGGATAAGGAGACGAGTCAATCGTTGTGAAAATGGAAGTGGGCGTGATAGGAATGTGATGTCTAAATACCTTCACAGCTGTGCTTTGCCTATTGATCGAGCTAGTCTTCGGAGAGCTTTAGCAACTAATCGTCAGAAGATTGTCAGGGTGTTCTTGGTATTCCAAGCAGTACTTTTGTCATGCGTATATGCGTGAAAAGTAGATGGGGAGGTGTAAAGACGGTCTCTTTTAGTTACAGATGAGGCTGGCCGTGTGTCGTCGTCCTATGTAGCTAAATCTCCCTTTTTGTTATCGACTAATCAAGCAGGTCGGGCTGCAACAAGCACAACTACGCAAGTAGGATGGAATGCTTCCGGTGCAACGCACCGAGGAATTATGGTGAGTTGGATTTGGCCAAGCGTTTGTATTTGCACCAGCCTGCTATGTCGATTTCCTACATTACTGGAGGGCTTTTCGTTTCAGGTTCGGGGTACTAAATCTAGAATGGAGAAAGAGATGATGATACCACTTATTTCCTGAGGTCGAAGTTCATCTACTATCAAATCACCATTTTGTGCTGCTTTATCTTGTGCTGATGAAGTCACTGTTTCGAAAGAGAGATAATTATCCGCTCTCTCACCATTTCGTCTTTGTAATAAGAGAATGACTACTCGTGCTATGTGAAATAGACTGTGGATTTCGTATAAGTGATGGAATCTCCTTGTTTCGATATTGAATGTTGATTACACACATATTATATATATATATATATATATGTATATATGTAAATATAAATATAAATATATAATACACCATGTAACTTTTGTTAGATAATTAATTTAACCACTTAATCATTGGAATAATATTTTGGATTGGTGATATTATCGAGGAGATAGTGCATTGAGCTAATTTGATTGCATTATCGTTGGAATAATAATTTAGGCTAATTTGATTATCTTGTTATCTGAAAAGCATCTTGGGTTGATTTGATCGCACTATGATCCAAATAACACCTTTGGTTATTTTAGTTATGCTCTTGTTAGAATAAGACATTCAGTCATTTCCATTATCTTGTCATAAAAATAGTGACTTGAGATGTTTCGACCATGTTATCATTAGAATAATACCATGGGGGGATTAATTAGTATTATAGTAAATTTTAGTTGATTTTAAAGTTTGATTGATAAATTCATATGAAAACGTAGGGTTATGAGTAAAGTAAATGAATATGTAATAATAAATTAAAAGCAAGAAAAGTAATGTAATCGATTTATAGCAGTTCGATTTTTTCAATCTATGTTCACTATCCATTTCTCTTCCATCAAAACCATCAATTTTTACTAACGATATTTTTTCAAACAGTAAAGATCATCTACTCTTGTTATAACCTTTTTTTTTTTTTTTTGACAAGCTTAGGAGTGATCCTTTACGATCTCTTTTACAAGATCTCTCACCTCTTGTAATTAAAATAATTTCTAAACTCGAGGAGGAAGAGAATCAAACAATACCAAAAAAGAGAGATAATTCTTTTCAAACTTAAAATTTAATACTCTATCAACTAATCCTAAATAAGGTATTTAGAATCCCCAAAAGGCTTAAAAATTAGAGCTAAAAATTTTAAATATCTAAATTTCAAGGTACGAGCAGTACTACCATTGACACATGGTAGTACTATTGCCATAACTTTTGACGTCAGCAATACTACTATCATAATTTTTGAATTTTGAGTAGTATTATCCTTGCCCTAAGTGGTACCACTACTGGTAGCACTAACAAGCATCGTTTGTGCTTGTCGGCTAACTAAGGTGGTACCATCGCCCAAGCTTGCATTAAGCCACTGGTTTGGCTTTTTAATAGGCCCAATTCATCTTGTGTTTAAGCTCATTGGCTTTCTCGATAAGTTGGCATGGTTTTAGCCTAATATCAACTCAATTTGACATAATAAAGATCTTGATCAAGACTTTAACAATCCAACCATATATCCGACATAATTACGAAGTTTTCAACAAGTTGTATGCCATTCCGATATGTCGATTGATCTTTTGACACTTCATCCGATCATATGATATATTATCCTTTCCATGGACTTTCTCATGACATCCGATCTTTTGGTATGATACTCGATCCTTCCTACATGATACTCGAACTTATACTCGAACTTTTGGTATAATATTATCTTCAGCACGTTCAATTTTCGACATAATACTTTTTCTGTCATAATGTTCGATTCTTCTGCTCTAATAATTTGCCATTTGATGGTTCAAATTCATGATCGAAGTATTTTTTATGCCACTTATTTCAAAAGTAAATTAGTTCACAAAATCATCAATTAATTTTATCGTCAAAATTCGAAATTCAATAATATCTTAGGTAATTTTGATCATGGGAATAATGCCTTTGACCAATTCAGCTCATGTTATTGTTAAGAGATGTTTTTGGATTTATTTAATCATGTCATTTTTAAATGATACTTTATGGTTGAATTCTGTAGAAGGACGTTTTTTAATCAATTTGATCACATCACCCATAGAGGGATGCTTCATGGATGATTTTGGTTATTTTTAAGAGACACTTTATGGTTGATTTCAATTATGTTATTGTAAAAGGATGCTTGATTCAATTATAGAGGGTCAATTTTTTTTTTGACTAATTTTGATTACAATATTGCAGAAGGATGCTCGACTGATTTTATCATATGGTGGGATGTTTCATGATAAAGTTTAGTTGTGTTAGTATTAACATTTATATTTTTAAGCTATTTGATTATGTTAATGTCGGAAACCATCTCTTTAATTGGGTTAGTCATGTTATTGTTGCATTACGTCGAACTATCACTTTTACCTATCAAAAGGTGGTACAATAGCTCTTGTACACAAATAGTTTATAACATTTTTTTATTAGACCATCCTTCTAGCATTTAATTATTTGACATAATTATGTTAAATTCTTATACACAAGCATTTAATTCTTATGAAATTCTGTTAAAGTAGAATTTAATTATTTGATGTAAAAGAATATCTAAATCCAACTTTAGTTGGAGTCTGAGTATATCACAAATTTAATGGCTCGATTCTGCAAAAGAACTTCATTGAGGAAGTAAACTTGACCAAGTGCTTTGATACTTAAATCAGTTGATACTTAAATCAGAAAAAAAGTTTTGAGGATTCAATCAAAGTATTTAATATAATAATTGAAAAAATTCAGCTCTCAGAAAAAGATACTTGAGTTTTCTTTTTATACCGAGGTCTAAAATCATTGTAGTTAATATCATAATTAAATATCTAAAATAATTATATGATCATAAAATATCAGACATGATAATGAGATTTGAACCACATGTTGTCAAAAGAAAAACGTTTTGAGTACATACTTTCTACTTCGCTAAACAATGCAACAATAGAGAAGTGACACTGAATCTTGTTTTGGCATACATGCACATAGCAATCGTATGAACTTTTTCTCTTTCGTATAATATTGCGAAGAAAAAGGATGTCATTTTTTTTCCTACAATAATAGGATAATGAGAATATTATTTAAACTTTAATTTTTCATACAAAAAGTAATTATTAGATAAATGAGACCTTTCCTCTTTGTACATCTTTGTCTTCCACAATAACCATAAATTATATGCATAACAAAATTCACCACCATAAAAATGACAATTAAATTTCTCTCCCTCAATTACATACCATTAAAAAGCTACGATGGAGAAATTATGTGATATTTTTTTAGTGGAGAAGTCACATTAATTATTCTCTCCTCACAATAATACAGAAATGACACCATTTTTTTTTTCTGTAATTATAAAATAGCTAAGTAATTTTCTTCTACCCTCCGCTCGGTGTTTGATTTATTATTATATTATGCGGCAACACGTCGTCCCCAATGAAGAATGCGAGTCGGCGTCTGCAGCAGTGGCGGTCGCTTGTCCACCATCCGCCTTCGAGACGTCGCGGCCGCCGGCCGCCACCATGAGGCCCTCGATCTTTTCCGCCACGCCCTCCGCCACTCCGAACCCTTCCTCTCTATCTCCTCCATCCTTCCCTCTGCCATCGTCTCCGCCGCGGCCCTCTCCCTCTCTCCCGCCGCCGCCCAGCTCCACTCCCTCGCCCTCAAGTCTGGCCTCCTCCCCGCCGATCCATTCGTCCTTACCGCCCTCCTGTCCGCCTACTCCCGCCTCCGTCTCCTCCCCCTCGCCTGTCGCCTCTTCGACGAGGTCCCCTCCTCTGCTGCTCCCACCTCCGCCTTCAACGCCCTCATCTCCGGCCACGCCCTCGCTCCCGTCTCGTCCCCTGCCGTCCTTGCGCTCTTCTGCCGCATGCGACGTGAGGCTGTTCCTTTTGATGACGTCACCCTCCTCGCGCTCCTCCCAGCCGCCCCGCCGGCCGCCATCCCGCCACTCCACGGCGTTGCCTTTCAGGCTGCGCTGGCCTCCGTATCTTCTGTGTCCAACTGCCTGCTTTCTTGTTACTCGAGAGTCGGCGCTGTCGATTTTGCCCGGCGACTGTTCGACGAAATGCCCGACCATCGAAAGGACCTTATTTCTTGGAACGCCATGATCTCGTGTTACGCCCAGAACGGCCTCGCTCATCAAGTATTGGATCTCTTTGATACGATGGAGCACTCGGCCTCTGTTGAGCCAGATGCTGTCACACTCAATGGCGTGCTCTCCTCTTGCGCATATCTCGGCGCCCACTCCATTGGAAGGAAAATAGAGAACTACATTAGCCAAAAACCATCCTTTGATTCGAATACCCACTTAAAAAATGCACTTATAAGTCTGCATGTTAGGTGTGGAGATTTGGCTCGAGCACGTAAGATTTTTGATGAAATGCCTCAGAGGACCATAGTTTCCTGGACAGCAATGATTGCTGGATATGGGATGCACGGGCATGGTGAAGAAGCATTGCGGCTCTTTGATAAGATGATAGAGGTTGGGATCAGGCCTGATGGAATTGCAATGGTCAGTGTCTTGTCGGCATGTAGCCATGGGGGGATGGCTGACAAAGGAATGTGGTATTTCTCTTCAATGAAGACAGCATATGGGGTTGTGCCAAGTCGAGAGCATTATGCTTGTGTAGTGGATCTTTTGGGCCGTGCTGGCCAGCTTAAGGAGGCTTGGGAATTGATCGAGTCAATGCCAGTGGAGCCTGATGGTCCCATTTGGGGTGCATTGTTGGGTGCATGCAAAATCCATAAAAACGTGGAGTTGGCAGAAGTGGCTTTTGAGCATGTCATTGAGCTTGAGCCGACAAATGTTGGTTACTATGTCTTGTTGTCGAACATATACTCTGATGCTGGAAGGTTGGATGGTGTGGCGAGGGTGCGAGCTATAATGAGACAGAGAGGGCTAAAGAAGGGCCCTGGTTGTAGTTACGTTGATCACCAGGGGAAAGTTCATTTATTCATGGCTGATGATCATTCTCATCCACAGGCAAAGAATATTTATGAGATGGTCCTTCGATTGGAGGCTATGGTGAAGAATGATAGTGAGATATATGGGAATAAAAGGAAGGAGAATCTGCCACTGACAGGTTTTCATAGTGAAAAGTTAGCAATTGCTTTTGGGCTTTTGAATACTGAGGCTGGGGCAGAAATTGTGGTGATTAAGAACTTGAGGGTATGCGAGGATTGCCATCAGTTTATGAAGATGGTTTCTCAGGTAGTTAATAGGAAATTTGTTGTGAGGGATGCGAGTCGCTTCCATCATTTTGAGGGAGGAGCATGTTCTTGTAAAGATTATTGGTGAAGTTTGTTACACATTATCAAAAGTGCTAGAATGAATTTGGATGGCAGCTTCATCTCAGCCTAGCGGTCATTCAGCAACAAATGCATACTCATTAATCTAGGAAAGGATGAACGAATCTGCAGAGATATTTAAACTAAGATTTTCAGCATTTTGATCCTTGAGTTGCTGGAGAAGATGTGAATAATAAGTTAGATGAGAAATCAGGGGAGTTTTGAAGGGAAGCTGATGGTGCTGATCGCTACAACAGTAACAGGGATGCTTATTCACCTAAAGAGTACATTTTTATTGATTGAATTGATGAACTATTTTGGTTCATGGTTCTTTAGTATTGATATCCTCATGGGAACGCAAGGACAGTAAAAGTTGGATATACACCCGGTAAATCCTGCTGCTTTTATGGATGAAATATAATAGTATAACCGTCAGTACTCCTACAAAAGCAGAATAATTGTACACCTCCAAGAAGAGCTGTGACATCCATAGCATTGATCCTGGGTATATTTTTTACATAAAAAACTCAGATGAAAATAAAGATGTTTCAGTCTGCTTAATTTGGTGTGCCATTGTAACTATGCTTGCGTAGTTGTTGGTAGGTGCAGATGCTGCTATTCACTTTAGTTTGTACAAATTCTTCTGCTGCTGCTGTTCTTTATATGAAGGAATGATAATTGAGATTGCGATGGAAGAGAACACTCGGTTTCAGATATTCTACCTGTTTCCAGGTTCCATTGCTACTATAGATGAGATTGTGGTCTGGTCACATGAAGTTGGGGCAAAGGTTCTTGTGGAAGCCTGTGTTAAGCGTTCCTCACACAGTGGTGGATGTTCAGAAACTTGATGTTGTTTTCCTGGTTAATCACACGAGGTGTTTGTATACCTTCTGTTGACTTGTTCATGCATCCTATATCACCAATTATGGTTGGAGTATTTGTGAGTAAAGGATTGTTAATCTCCCAGATGCTACAGGCATTCGTTTCTTGCTCGGTAAACTTCAGCTCTTGTCCTCCATGCCTCTATATTAAGGTAAAGTTGAATAGTTTCTTGATGTTTATGACAATAATTTCATAATGTTCATGCTAAAGATATTATTCTATAGTAATGCTTCTCCAGGTCAATCCTTGATAATTTTGGGAAGATGGTGGTGAAATAATCTTTAAAGATTATTTAACCTACTTTGAGTTGCCTTCCACTTCAAGATGGTTTCCTTCTGTGTTGACAACTAAAAGTGACAATTAGTTTGATCTGACTTGTTGTCTTTTTACATTATTAAAACAAAATCTGATAAGAAATTTCTGAACTTGAAACTGTTCAATATTCTGCAGAACTTGTGGCTTTTTATATTTGTTATGCAGGAGATAGATTCCCTGCTAGAGCACATTTATACCAAATATGTCTCTGAGGTGTTAGCTCATCAAGTGTTTGGGAAGAGAAATGTGGATTTATTACTATATTATTATAACCTCACAGATTCTGCTGCCTGATATGGAAATCTGTCATGGTGGCTTTTAAGCTATGTTACAGAGGTAGACATTGGAAACTTTGTTAGTAATCTAGAACATGACACTTGACCTGATCTATGTTCCATTTCATGCCTGCTGCTCTGGGGTAGTAGTGGGCGAGAAGTCCTGGAGATCTTTTCTATGTCAAACTTTGAGCAGTGGTACAGCACTCAGTGGTCCTCCTCTTTGTAGACCTTTCTTATGTCAAACTTGGAGCAGTGTTGCAGTACTTAGTGGTCCTCTTCTGAAACTTCAAGAGATAATGCACATTGATTTGGAGTAGGAGCCTCTCTTATCTCTGTGAATCGTCGGCACTCTCCGTGCGGTGGTTGCTGAGTATTGATTCAGCATCATGCTGTCTTCGTGTTCGGACCTACTCACATGACTTGCTCGAGGAGGAGGGCAGAGGCGCTGTTCCGGCAGTGAGCATGCCTGCTGCGCTGTGCCTGCCCATTTGGACCCTCTTCTCCAATCGAGTGGCTGCTGCTTCGAGATAATTTTGCTCTTTTCACTCCACTTGTCGCGCTGGAGATCTCATTATTCATTGCAAAGATTTCTTGATCGTCCTGTACGTTATTGATGTCCCTCCCTCTGCAGTTTATGCTGTGACATTTGGTGGGCAGTCAATTGTCCTCAGCAGACTTTGTGTGAGCGATGGGATTTCGTCGGAGGAACGTGGTTGATTCAACGTCTCCCACAAGCATTAGCCACTTCATGTTCTACAGGAGAATCCATTCGGCCCACACCTTAGCATGCATTCGGAGCCGAGCCTTCGCTTCGATTTTCCAGCTTTGGATCCGACGGCTGTGATTTCAGGAATAATGGATAAAGATCGATCCAGGTATCATGCTGAGTTGACACGTGTCAAATGTGCCTCGTGACATCAGTGCATGGTAGACTTGAGACAGTGGACAAGTCTATACGTTACTTCGTAGGACGTCACTCTCGCCCGCCCCCCTCCACTCTCACCTCCCACTACTCGACGCCACCACCACTCGCCTGCCTACGGCAAGCCACTTGGATATCTCGATGGATGGTGTCCCACCGGTCGCTGTAGTTTTAGTTCCAATTCGATTTTTAAATGGCTTGACATCTGGAGAATCCATTTTTGTCTTGCATGACACATTCCTTTCTCTACCTCAGCACGTATTGCAAAAGAAGCAATCAGCAAGGAGAATACATTGAGATATAAAACAAAATAAAGCAAGAAACTCACTGCTTTCTCAAGCTTAAATAAATAAAAAAAGAGCTTCCTTCTCTCTTCCCACTCTCCCCGCCACACAATTTTGCTGAACAAAATATCCCATAATTAAAAGAACAAAAATAGTGACAAACAAGTCGATCCCCTCACTCCAAATGAGTAAGAACAAAACAAGAACCGAGAGACAGAACAGTCCAACGTCAGGAGAAATCCTCGGCGTCCAAGTCGCCGAACTCCATGTCCCACAATCTCGGCCATGGCCAGTAGGACTCCGTTAGAGATAACAGCGATGGTTCCGCGTCGAGACCGAAGTCGTCGATTCCCCCGTCGCCGACGCCATCTAGCGGTGGCCAGTCGTCATCCCCGTAGCGGAGCACCGACGTGGGGGACGAATGTAACCCGGCGGCGGCCGTCGCTTTCGGTTTGGCGGGGAAGTTGGTCACCGCCTTGGAGCCCTTCAGCTTCACGGCGGCCATGTCGTACACCGTCGCCGCCTCCTCGGCGGTGTCGAAGGTCCCCAGCCACACTCGCTTCCGTTGGTGCGGGTCGCGGATCTCGGCCGCCCACCGACCCCACGGCCGCCGCCGCACCCCGCGGAACCTCCTCCCTTCGCTCGCTTCTCTAACCACCGGCGCCTCCTCCCCCTTCGCCTTCGATGCCACCAGCGCCACAGACCTCCGCCGCCGGGCCGCGGCGCCGACCTCGATCCCTATCTCGTGCACGTGCCGCTTCACCCGCCGACGGACGCCGTCGTGGTCATCGTCGCTAGACGAGGAATCAGTAGCGTCGGCATCAACGAAATAGACCCGGACGACCCTCCTTCGGCTTCCAGATCCCTCAACGGCGGTTCTCTTCGCTGGGATCGTCTTCCTCGTCACGACAACATGCTCGGACAACTTCACCTCGACCTGGCAAGCAACGTCGGCCGGATCCATCGCGGTTGAACACACACACTCTCTCTCTCTCTCTCTCACACACACACACACACAAAAACTACCGGTCGCGGATCATTCAATAAAGAATGGGCAAAGCAACAGACTCCGAAGCCGAAAGATTCAACCAAAAACAGGTACCTCTCTTCTCGTATTCTCTTCCCCCTTCTCCACTTCTCTAATGCAAAAGCCCCTAAACCCTTCGCAGATAAAGACCAAATGGGATAACAGTGGTAGGGGTTTGGCTCGCCGAAACACGGTAAATGGAGAAGAGAGGGAAGAGCGTGAAAGATGCGTCCCGGAGGTGACAGAAACGAGGAAAAAGGCGAAGGGGAAGCGAAGACGGGGGCGAAGGTATAGTTGTTGAGCACTTGCGGTTCTTTCTCAATATCACATTTCTACCCTTTCTACAGCTGGCGCACTGCCACTTTCCAGTCATCGCCCAAATCCGTCACTCACGCCGTGGCACAGACGACATCTCGGCCGTCTTAGTTCGGGCTCGGCGATTACTCATAGCTGTGGGGCTCGTCCGCAGCGGGATGAGCGTGAGTTGACACTCGGTCAAACCCTTCATCATCCCTCTCAACGACGCGCACGTGAAAGCCACGTGCGGAAGAGAGAGAGGAGGGGAGTGGTCGAAACACAATAAAGAGTCTCTCGAAAGGAGTCAATCCTATTGACTTTTGGCAAATAATGGCTCGGCTCCGAAATTAATTTGGTACCTATTTGGTCGGGTCTTAGGTCGTACCTCCAACGAAAAATAATTAGGATCGTCTTGGATCTGAAAGTACAGTATCCCAAGGGGCACGTACTGATGGCTCCATGATATATGACCATGGTATGGCCTGTGGACTGTGGAGACCTGTTTGACAAGGGGAAGGAGACAAGTCATATCAATACATGGATAGTGGTTCCCAGTTACGAGGAGACTGGTCCATCTTATAAATTAGATTTCAATATGAAACCAGCAGAAGTTCAGTGGATGCCAACCTCAAAAGAACCGAGCACAAATTTATACAAGGTAAATAATTTTACTGTCAGCCTCCGAGTAGCCTAGTGGGCTTGACATTGTTCCTTTTTTCTCTCAGCTTGGCTGAGATATGATGCCTGTGTCTTCCAGGTTTATAAACCCTCGGAGTGCGCATGAGTGCATTTGCTGCCACTCTGAAACATCCATGTTCTTAACATTGGGTGGTGGCAACAGAGTCGTGGATGAACAATGGCCAACAGAAATAAAGGAAACCTCTGAAGAAGACAAAGAGCATCTCTGCATACATATGGCAAGACGGGTATATTAATTATGGGCCTCACGAGATTCCTTTTGACATTTAGGTGATGAGAAGAATTATGTTGAATAGTACCTGAGTTTGCCGTATGCCTTCAATTTTTGTTCGGCCTCGTCATAGGCTGGCATTCTTGAATCCTATTGTCATGCACATATCTGCTGAAAGAATCTTCCAAATAGGGCTGACATTGTTTGTTTTGTTCTGCTGCACACACGGCATGCAGCTCGATTCACAACATTTAACATTTAGAATATTGAAAACAAATTTGATGTCTACCTTTATGATACCATCCAGATTGCAAGAGCTTAAACCCCATGAGCAATGAGGCCATTTGGGATAAACCAACAAGATAATTCCATTCGAAGGGTCCAAATCCCACACCATGATGCATCCACATACAGACTAATTACTAGCAAAAGAAGTACCATTACCTCCTAACTCACGAACATAGATGTAGTCCCTGAATGATTAGAAGAGCTTGTAGGGCGTGGAGGCATCATTCGGGGGGTGGACGAGGTAGGTCAGGACCAGTGCCACCAGCATTAACAGATAAGCTATCCCTTGGTCGATTGATGCCCCTGTCCACACAAAGAAGCAGTATGTCAACCCTCCATCCCCTCAGCGTAAAGATCCAAATCATAGTTTGCATTCAGAAAGATAATCTGAATGCATCGCAGAAGGCTAAAATATTCGTCATAGAAGTTGCAGCATTCAACCATGTTTGGGTAAAAGGAACTCAAAATGAGGAATTTTTGCATTAGAAATTAAAACCTATTCAAGCCAAGGATTGCAAACTTTAACCTTTATGTCGCCGTGAAAGTACGAAAAGCCAAGAGAATCTGCAGAGAAAACCATTACATTGTGCCTAAACTGGATCCGGACTAACAAAAACTAGAAAAAGGATCAAGGAAGAAAGGGAAAAGTTCAGAGAAGAGAACACATCCATTTGCAATAGCAGCAGAGAGATCGGATCTTTGGCTTTTGAAAGAAAAGTCAACGCGAGGACAGGAAAACAAAAGGCGAGAAGAAGATCAAATCACCGTCGCTGGTAGGAGCGGGAGCAGGGGCCTGAGCCTGGACGTTCGGCAGGACGATGTCCAAGGCGAGAAGCATAATGACCACCAGACCGAGCGAAGCCCTGGGGATCGCTGCCATCTCCTTCAGGATCTCCCTCCGCTTCAGGAAAACCGGATCAAAGAGCGTCCAACGACCCTGATCTCTCTCGGAGGCGCTCCCTCCTCTGGTCTGATGCTTTCTTGGTCGATACCGAGAGGGACATGCATTTCGGGTCTTATAGCCGTTTCGGTCACAAAAAGAACGTGGAGCCCAGCCCGGCTTTGGGTCAAAACGAGGCCATTCGTACGGCCCAGGTTCTGCCACGTCAAAACCAGGTCAGGGACAAGGCGACGCGCTGCGATGGACACTGAACAAGCCTCTGTGGGAAATCCTTCCGGTTTATTGATTTATACACCCTTCCCAATTTCAACATCTCTTCATGTTTGCAGTTCGTCTAGTAAACAACAGATTTGATCACCGTTGATCATGATTATTGGTAGTTAACTTAAGCTAAAAAGTAAGATTTCTTATTACCTAAGTCTTTTTTCATTTAATTTTCTCACTTAATACCTAATCAAAGCCAAGGTTTAACCAGCAATCGGCAACCGTTACATAGAACTGTTACGATTCGACGCAGGTGTTAGTTTGACTAAGGCTCCTATTAACAAGGAACAAAATTAGAACTTTGATTCTAAACCTCCGTCTAAATGGAACCCCGTGCGAGGTTTGTGTGTCTCCAAAACAGAGCCGCCAGGTGTTTAGGCAAGACCGTATCCCAACAACAGCACGATTCTTCTCCTCCCTAATTACCCAAATTGCCCTCCCTCCCTTCCTGACTCCGCCATTTGAGGCCCTCTCTATTCCTCTTGGAAACGCCACCCTCTCCTCTGCTTCTCTTTCCATCGGCCCCGACCGGATTGTTCACATCTCTCCGTCCACGTCTCTTGTCGATTCATTTGTGGCATCTGGGGACGAACGACATCCCAGGATCGGTGGCCTCGCTTGCAATTCGCACGGCTTCCCGAGTATCTGGTATGGCGAGACCGATCGAGTTCTATCGACTTTTTATGTTGCATGAAGTTGACATGGGTGTAAATTTTGCTTTTTGTGGATTAGAGTTGGCAGGATTTTTCATTCTTTTTTCCTTCTCTAAGATAAATACGTCATGGGATTGGGATTGCCTCTCATTTTTTCTATAGGAAGAAGCCGAAGAACATGCAATTTCTCTGTTTTATGTTTTCCTTAATTCGATACCCAAATATTCTCCTTATATATAACGAGTTCTAATGTTTGTTATTGATGGTCTGAAGACATTTCATCAAGTCAATTCTCCAGATTTTGTTTGCTTTTCTTTTCTGTTCGTTTGGTGTTCTCTCCCTCTTTTTTTGCTGTGTTTTCTCGAACCAGTCATATATAGCTAATTGATGTGTGTATATATATATATATATATATATATATACTTACGGCATTGTCATTTGATCAGCTAGCCAGAGATTCCAGTAGAGTTGCATTGGGGAGGAAAATAATCCTCCATCCCTAACTTGGGATTGGAGATGGAGCAATTCCGGCAGATTGGTGAAGTTCTGGGAAGCATCGAGGCCCTGATGATGTTCCGAGACGAGATACGAGTCAACCGGCACCAGTGTTGCTTGCTGGTGGACGCTTTCGATCTCGCCTTCGAGAGCGTGGCAGAGGAGATGAGAAACCATCTGAGGTTCGATGAGAAGCTCATCAAGTGGAAAGCCCTTGAGCACCCTCTCAGGGAGCTCCACCGGATCTTCCGAGAAGGGGAGCAGTATCTCAGGCAGTGCTTGGAGCCCAGTGATTGGTGGGGAAAAGCCATAGCCCTCACTCACAACACTGACTGCGTCGAGTTCCACCTTCACGACTTGTTATGGTGTGTCCCCATCGTGATGGAGGCGATCGAGAATGTCGGGGAGATCACCGGAACCGACCAAGAAGAGATTGGTAGGAAGAAGCTCGTTTTCTCGAAGAAGTACGAGAAGGAGTGGATGGAGCCTAAGCTCTTTCAGCTCAAGTTTGGTAAATCCTACTTGGCTACTCAGGAACTACGCAACAAAATGGAAACAGCATGGAAGGAAGATCGATGGGTTCTCTCGGGAACGATAGCCGAGAAGAGAAGCCCAGGTTCCAAGCCCCTGTCTAAGCAAGAGAACCGGCTTGCCGAGCTCCTGGTGTGCCCCAAAGGGAATCTCTTCCCATGCTCAGCTCTTGTAGGATCGAATGACTACCAAGTCAGAAGAAGATTTGGGTCCGGAAACAACTACAAGGAAGTGCAATGGATGGGGGAGAGCTTTGCCGTGAAGCATGTCATCGGAGAGATTGAGCCGCTGATGTCTGAGATTTCTCTCCTATCATCCATCTCACACACAAACGTAGCGCATTACGTGTACTCGTTCGTCGATGAAGAGAAGAAGGAGTGCTTTCTGCTGATGGACCTAATGACCAAGGATCTGTCCGGCTACATCAAAGAAATTTCCTCCACCAGAAGAAAGGTGTTATTCCCTTTGCTGGTGGCAGTAGACATAATGCTTCAGATTGCAAGAGGAATGGAGTATCTCCATTCCAAGAACATATACCATGGCGACTTGAACCCTTCAAACATTTTGGTTAAGACAAGGAATTCTTCACCAGAGGGATACTTGCATGTGAAAGTTACTGGGTGTGGGCTTTCACCAATGAAGAACTCCAAGCCTTCGGCAAACCAGGCAGCTGCCACGAACCCATGTATCTGGTATGCTCCAGAAGTCCTACTAGAGCAGGAGCGGTCAGGGGAGAGCAGTGGTGGCTCAAAGTGCACGGAGAAGGCAGATGTCTACAGCTTTGCAATGATATTCTTCGAGCTGCTGACAGGGAAAATTCCCTTTGAAGACGACCATCTTCAAGGAGATAAGATGAGCAAGAACATAAGAGCGGGTGTGAGGCCTTTGTTCGCGTGTCAATCCCCCAAGTATCTGACCACCCTAACAAAAAGATGTTGGCAGACCGATCCGTCCCAGCGGCCCAGCTTCTCTTCCATTTGTAGAGTGCTCAGGTACATCAAGCGATTCTTGGTTATGAACCCAGATCATAGCCAACCTGATGCACCAATGCCACCGGCGGATTACTATGACCTTGAAATTAGTCTGTGCAAGAGGTTCACAAACTGGGCAAGGAAAGATGTTCCCCGGGTCTCAGAAATCCCCTTTCAAATGTACGCTTATCGAGTTGCAGAAAGGGAGAAGACTAGCACCAACATCAAGGACAAGTGTTCGGATTCAGGGAGCGAAGGAGCCTCGGTTTGCAGCGACGAAAACGCATTCGTTATAACTCTCCCAGATGATGTGGTTTCTACCGCTGTGGGTTCTGTGAAGTCAGTCTCTCCCACGATTTCTGATACCAACAACAAGACCTCCTCCACAGTGAAGGCTAGTGGGAAGAGCAATAAGCAATTAGGTAACTTGTGGTTTCATGCAGTGCCCGTTTGGATTTCAATTTGGCTCTCAAATTTCTTGGTATCCTTGGTGTTGTTTTAAGCAATAATCTAATTCCTATTCTCCAATCGTCTCTACAGGGAAGCTTCAAAAATCAAGAACCATTATACCACCACACCTCACCGGACGCACTGCAAGAACGAACGCTGAAAACCGGCTGCAGCTGCAACCAGTTATGATGAGCCCAAGAAGACGGAAAGCATCGGGGCATGCCTCAGATTCAGAACTAACATATATCTGAAGACTCTGTCGTGATCAAGAGACCCCTTCGCCACAGAGACCCAACACGAGGTAGTTGAGACCCTCATACTGTCATGATCGAAGATCGACCTTCTTCCATACAGTTTCTCTTGTTTCACATTCATTGTTGTATTGTTGAGTCGGAAATTATTGTAGCGGCTTTCTGTAAACAGATTCTCTTGTTTTTTTCTTTTTATTAATTAATTTCCCGGGTTTCTTTCTTCCACACTGTACCTACACAAAATGAAATGTCACGTGAGTGGGTTCCTTGCTTAAATGTCACATGACTCTTGTCACATGAGTCGGTCCCTTCCCGCCCCCTCTCTCGGTCTCCCGCTCTCCGCTCCAAAGTTTTCGCCTCTTAAACCCGCTTCAGGTCATTTCCTCCTCTTCCTCTTCTTCCTTTGGATTGTTCCTCTCGTTTAACGTTGTGATGAACTCTATTTGTTTGATGCTGATCGGAGGTCGTGTGATTTACTTCATTGTCTCCACCAAATCTCGGGAGCATTCGGGTCGAGAAGAAAGATTCCAGTTCCAGGTGTGCTCCCGCTTCTTAATTCTTCTTCTTGTCCCTTTTTCCGATCGGAAAACGGTGATTGATTGATGAATCTGTTTGTCTCGTTTCTTTTGTGTTTGTGATCTGAAATCTCAGTTTCGGGGTTTCTTTCTGCGCTGTCCGTAGGGTGTGAGTTGGAATGCTGTCATTCGAAATCTTGGTTATGGGGTTCTTGTGTGTGATCGGATTGGGGTTTCGTTGATCTGAGTTCGGTCGTAGAGTTTATTTATTTTACTCTCTCTTCTTCCGTCGATTACTTGATTTCTTGTTGCGGATGTGAAGAATATTTATTATAGAGTTTGGCTTGTTTCCTGGAAGTATTTCCGCGAGACAGATTTGTTTGCGGTCGGTAGCAATCATATGTGTGACTCTCTTTAACATTCGATTGGGCTGCCAAGTTTAGGCTCATTCTCTTTAACATTGGATCTGTTCTTAGACCTGAGGAATTCGGTATCTAGAAGTATTACCCTTTGTTTTGATCCAACTTCTCAGATCAATTACGCAAATTTCTCACTACTGTCTGCTCAGAAGATAAACGATCTTCTGATGTTGCTGGCAATGCGGATTATATTTTAAGTCTCTGCAGTCAATGTTCCAGTATCGATTTTGTCAGATGCAGGGCCTTTTATTTAAGGCCCTGCATTTGTGCTCCTTGTCGATTATGGTTGTTGGCATCCCTTTTTATCCTTTGGATATCACACGGCCCCCATTGGATGAAGCTCGGAGTTGTATGGTTTACCATCAATTCGACGACATTGGACTATAGGCCCAAAGTAATTAGGAGTTTGCATCGTTTGGTCAATATTCTTGGAGGCTTTTGTCAGAGGCTGGCTTTTAGCCTCCCTCCATGGCTACTCTAATTATCATACAGACAACATTATTAAATAATGCAGTCATGCATGTGATCTCAGAATTCCAGTCAAATTTTGCAGTTAGTTCAACATGCATCTTTGACCACGTAGAGGAATTATTGACACTAATTAGGTTCCTTCTATGTGCTTTTGGCCGTGAAGGAGCCGAAGGTGAAGCCAGTCCTCTTGTTAATCGGAATAATAGTTGCCCATAAATCATATTGAATTAAATAAATATAATATTGATTAGAAATATATAATCAATCAATTATCATCTGTCATCATGCAAATGTCACTTAAAATTCATGGGAGGAAAAATGTTCAAATGACTTGACATCCGTTTGTCCGTATGGATAGGAGTCCAAGAGGTAGTTCGGGTTGATTACCAACTACTTTTCTTTTGAAATATTTATAGAAGTATTTTTGAGAGTCTAGGGGTTGGTTCGGGTTAATTATAAATTGTCTCTCATACGAAATATTTATAGAAATATTTTTGGAGTCTACGAGGTAGCTCGAGTTGATTATAAATCATCTATTTTCTATAAATTTTTTATGAAATATTATATCATTTCAAGGTCAGGTATAAAAATATACTCTTTACTTCAAGTAGGAGGAGGAAAATAAAAAACTTAGATCTAGAGAAGCTGATCTCAAGACTAACTTAAGCGTCGGAGGGATTGGTTCAAGAAGTCTCTCTTAACTTTGATTTCGTGTCAAGTCGAGAGAAGATGCTTTTTCATCTTGGATAAAGATCATGTCATATTGATAAGGATATCAATGATATTTTTGCTTAACAACAAAGTATGGAAACAGATCCTTCTCTCGACTTTGGTTTCGTGTCAAGTCGAGAGAAGGTGTTTTTTCATCTTGGATGACTTTGACATACGGATAAAGATCACGTCATATTGATAAGGATATCAATGATAGTTTTGCTTAACAACAAAGTATGGAAACAGATCCTATGACTATTAAGAACATGTGATATCATCGGTAACGTGTGTGGAACTGGCCCGGCCGATGTACGTTTCGAGTGTCGCTGTAAGCACTCAGCGCCGATGTCTTCAGCTATAGCCATGACAAATTAGTAATCCTCCTCTTCTCTGAGGATGCATGATGGTAACATCTTTTCTGAGAAGTGTTTTAGCTTCTCTGCAACAAATAGGATCCACTGATTAAAGGGCAGGCACAATGAAATATGTCTCCATCTTTCTCCTGCAACTCAATCTTGTAAAGAGAAATCAGCCCCGTCAAGCTAAGTTGTGTTCATTCCCGGTGTCAACTAAACAAGACTACTTGTTAGCTACCCTCTTTTACTTGTGGAACCCTAATCCGACATAAATGGACTGGATATATATAAATAACTTGTAGAAATATCTGACTGACGATTAATCCTATGGATAGCAAACACGGAGAATTTTTTTCGGTCCGTTACCCGAATATGGTTTATAAAGTAGGCATTTGAGCTCGTCTTCATCCAACTTTGATATCGATCTTTTTTCAGTCTGTTCCCATTCAACGCAAATTTCTCACTACTGTCTGCTCAGAAGATAAACGATCTTCTGATGTTGCTGGCAATGCGGATTATATTTTAAGTCTCTGCAGTCAATGTTCCAGTATCGATTTTGTCAGATGCAGGGCCTTTTATTTAAGGCCCTGCATTTGTGCTCCTTGCCAAAATTTGAAGTTAACCAGGAAACGTGAGCCCACCTATGAACTCACTAAAAATCATTGACGTGGCCTACCAAACCTTGTGGTTTTTCTACTTTTCAGGTCTTGGAGTACGGCACGTCTAATTGTGACCTCGCCCATGACGGCAAGACCTGCACCCTCGTCAAATGATGCATAAGGAGGGGTAATAGGTAGCGTCTATAAAGTAGCCAATCTTTTGAAGCCGTAGATGGTCAGCGTTGTCATCTTCTTGATTGATCTGGAGTATCTATCTACATATTTTCCCCGTTAATTCTCATGATGAAAGTTCTACGGCTATCGGTTTCCCTCCCGTTCCCTCTCTCCCTATGGCTTATAAGCGTAACTTTCAGTCCTTTGAAACAGAAGGTCTAAAGCCATACGCCGATTAGAGCAATCCAGAACTGCAAGTAAACCGGACGTTCGCTTGAGCACTCAACAGATACCACGTTACTAGATCCCAGAGTTCTTATCTACGATCTAGAACGTGACTTTGCAAATTGGTGGAGGGACTCCCGTTTGCGTGTCCAATTTGATAACATCTGATGCTGTACTGCTGCGATCTTCAACATTCTCTCTTAAATTTCTACGTAAGGTCTGCACGAAGGGAGCTCATATCTTCCCTGAGATTTATAGAGAAGAGCATCGCTTCCAGCCACTCATCCGTAGAAACAACTGGCTAGGGATCCACTGCGTTCTAGTGAAACTCTATCAATCTGCTCAGTAATCAATTAAATGACTTAGTCAATATAATTGTTTGTATATGAAAATTTTGTCTCTAGGACTAATATTCCTTGTTACAATTTAATTATCGTCGATTTCTCTAAGAGCTTTAGGTGATATATGAGACACAATTTATTATCTGTGCTTCTACAATAAGTTGTTTATGCGACCAGTAATTTTGGTCAAACCCATGAAGCAGCTAAAGATGTCAGCTATCCCTCCAACCACTCCACCTTGGAACAATCAACTATTACGGGACGGGCTATAGGAGATACTGGATGTCAATGTTGAACTTTTGAATTGGTACAGCATTATTAACCTGGGATCAAGTAAAGTAACTTATCATAATGAACCTTTCTGTCTTGCCAACCTTGTGGAGATCTTAATCCATAGATTCGCTTGGTCACCATTCATGAATGCATGACCGGCGTGTCTTTGACTGTTCTCTTGGGTCTAAGTAGGCATCCAACATATCTTTGACGGCTTCTATATACCTGAGTCGGTTGCCTCCATAAATCTATCAACGTAGTTTTTATCAAGGAAGAGTTCGAATTCCATGTCAGGACAAGGTACCAGGGTGAGGATAATCGAGACCAAGTTCGTCGAGACGGATGCGACTCACTTCAAATCTGTTGTGCAGAGCCTAACCGGGAAAGACGCAAGGCCACCGTTCATGGCGTCGGAGAGCCCAAGCGGGTCTAGGCGCAACATTCAGATGATCGAACGGCCTACTGTGGCCGGTGTATCAGCCGGACGGTCATGGCCTAACGATCCCCGCGAAGAGGGTAAGGGGGTGCTAAACCTGGAGGAGGTGTTTAAGTATTTGCAAAAGTAGATTTGCATAGACATGTTGATTTATTTTATGCCATGACATCGTTTCTCGAGGCTCCAATGGTGGAGTTAGAGATGAGAATTGATCTCAGTATATTAAATTGTTAAACCGTGGCAAGAATCTGACCTGCAGCTTCCCGAGTGCAGAAACGACTAGGAATTTAATTATCTGTTCAATTTTGTTCTCTTGATAAACCATTTCAGGGGTTTATGTGGGAGAAGTTGGTGTTCGAACTTGGGCTGATGCATAGGCATCATCTCACGTTGAGATTATATAAACATTAATAAGTTGCTCTACTGTTGACCCGAGCTTCGCTGTTTCTAAGTGAACACCGTTAAGACCTTTTCTTTCTCCTTTTGGGAGTGAATTTGCATGTCCATTGAATCAGTTGATCACGAAAGCTGCCTCTTAAATGAACCCATCATTGTGGGTGCAGGTACGCAATTTCTTCTCTATCTATCTTGGGATTTGTGGTTACTTGGTGGGGTTGTACAAATAGGTGAAATTTATGATGGATGATGTATTAAACTTTGGGCGAGTTATACCAAAAAAAAGAAAAAACCCATGTTTCTGGATTTTTACCTGTCAGTTCGCCTTGTTGGAGAATTTACTGAGTTCTTATCTTGCACTTGTTGGAGAATTTACTTGAAGTGTCCCTTATTAAAGTTCTAATCTTGAAGTCCCTTATGATCGAGTTTAAGCGACGTTGCAAAACCCCTCCAATTCCTTCGTCAGTGTCATCATCCCCACCTGTAACTTATTTTTTTTCCTTTGCTGATTTTTTCCTTGGAGATTATTCCTTCAATGTTAGTAAGACCAAAGCTCTCTCCACTAAGCTCTGTGTTCACCTTGATCCCGGGGATGAGATCACTTAGCCTATGCTTTCATCCATCGTAGCTGTTTTCTCTTCCCTTCGTCATTATCAGTCTCGACTGGATACAACCTCCACACCTCGTTTTAGTTGGGACAATTAGTGCACCCTCGGTGGCACCTTGAAGCTTGTGAAATCATTTGATGAACATTTTCTAATGCAGATTTTAGATATTTCTAGTTACGATTATGATCAGAGGATTTTGTAATAGGATATTGTTTCAAAAAATTTGGGAACTAAGTTTCCGCAATCGATCTAATTTGGGAATTAAGTTCTGCAATTGATCTAAGATGTAGAAGATTAGTTATATAGATAGATTACATAGTTCTACGGAGAATGTTTGTGTGTGATGATAGATCACATTGAAGGAAATTGTATTTTTTATTGTTTTCGATAATAATTGTTGATAAGATATATTTTAGGCCCTAGTCACGTCACCACCAAGTACCACGCCACGCCACTGATAGGTCAGCAAGCAGAGCACACCCATGTGCCAAACCAAGATTCATACCGAGGCACTCCTCGGTATGTCATGTCCCGGAAAGCTCGGGACGGCGTCGCATGGCACCGCTTCGCGCGTCCTGGGGCGGCGACCACGCTAAGGTACGCCCTCACCCCCCAGGAATCGATCGCTACGCCAAAACCTGCGTACGGTCGACCTTCGTACAATAGTATAAAAACCTCTAGTCGGCATCTAGCCAAGGGAAAGCAAAAACGAGAATACCCCACATTGACTTACTAGTCGAGGGGCCACAGTCGGCAACAACTCGACAAGGGCCTTCTATGCAGGAAAGCGGTCACTCCTGAGGTGTAATCGATCTTTTTTCAGTCTGTACCCATTCAAAATGCGATTAGCTAATATCCATCCTAATTCAGCATAAACTTGATCCGCTAGCATGCGTTGCTTTAGATATCATCAGTAGCTAGAATGGGTCAGGTGTGGTTAGGCTCCAATAACTAGCCGGTATAGTTTAGTTGACCAACGATCATCGGCCAAAATTTGAAGTTAACCAGGAAACGTGAGCCCACCTATGAACTCACTAAAAACCATTGACGTGGCCTACCAAACCTTGTGGTTTTTCTAATTTTCAGGTCTTGGAGTACGGCACGTCTAATTGTGACCTCGCCCATGACGGCAAGACCTGCACCCTCGTCAAATGATGCATAAGGAGGGGTAATAGGTAGCGTCTATAAAGTAGCCAATCTTTTGAAGCCGTAGATGGTCAGCGTTGTCATCTTCTTGATTGATCTGGAGTATCTATCTACATATTTTCCCCGTTAATTCTCATGATGAAAGTTCTACGGCTATCGGTTTCCCTCCCGTTCCCTCTCTCCCTATGGCTTATAAGCGTAACTTTCAGTCCTTTGAAACAGAAGGTCTAAAGCCATACGCCGATTAGAGCAATCCAGAACTGCAAGTAAACCGGACGTTCGCTTGAGCACTCAACAGATACCACGTTACTAGATCCCAGAGTTCTTATCTACGATCTAGAACGTGACTTTGCAAATTGGTGGAGGGACTCCCGTTTGCGTGTCCAATTTGATAACATCTGATGCTGTACTGCTGCGATCTTCAACATTCTCTCTTAAATTTCTACGTAAGGTCTGCACGAAGGGAGCTCATATCTTCCCTGAGATTTATAGAGAAGAGCATCGCTTCCAGCCACTCATCCGTAGAAACAACTGGCTAGGGATCCACTGCGTTCTAGTGAAACTCTATCAATCTGCTCAGTAATCAATTAAATGACTTAGTCAATATAATTGTTTGTATATGAAAATTTTGTCTCTAGGACTAATATTCCTTGTTACAATTTAATTATCGTCGATTTCTCTAAGAGCTTTAGGTGATACATGAGACACAATTTATTATCTGTGCTTCTACAATAAGTTGTATATGCGACCAGTAATTTTGGTCAAACCCATGAAGCAGCTAAAGATGTCAGCTATCCCTCCAACCACTCCACCTTGGAACAATCAACTATTACGGGACGGGCTATAGGAGATACTGGATGTCAATGTTGAACTTTTGAATTGGTACAGCATTATTAACCTGGGATCAAGTAAAGTAACTTATCATAATGAACCTTTTTGTCTTGCCAACCTTGTGGAGATCTTAATCCATGGATTCGCTTGGTCACCATTCATGAATGCATGACCGGCGTGTCTTTGACTGTTCTCTTGGGTCTAAGTAGGCATCCAACATATCTTTGACGGCTTCTATATACCTGAGTCGGTTGCCTCCATAAATCTATCAACGTAGTTTTTATCAAGGAAGAGTTCGAATTCCATGTCAGGACAAGGTACCAGGGTGAGGATAATCGAGACCAAGTTCGTCGAGACGGATGCGACTCACTTCAAATCTGTTGTGCAGAGCCTAACCGGGAAAGACGCAAGGCCACCGTTCATGGCGTCGGAGAGCCCAAGCGGGTCTAGGCGCAACATTCAGATGATCGAACGGCCTACTGTGGCCGGTGTATCAGCCGGACGGTCATGGCCTAACGATCCCCGCGAAGAGGGTAAGGGGGTGCTAAACCTGGAGGAGGTGTTTAAGTATTTGCAAAAGTAGATTTGCATAGACATGTTGATTTATTTTATGCCATGACATCGTTTCTCGAGGCTCCAATGGTGGAGTTAGAGATGAGAATTGATCTCAGTATATTAAATTGTTAAACCGTGACAAGAATCTGACCTGTAGCTTCCCGAGTGCAGAAACGACTAGGAATTTAATTATCTGTTCAATTTTGTTCTCTTGATAAACCATTTCAGGGGTTTATGTGGGAGAAGTTGGTGTTCGAACTTGGGCTGATGCATAGGCATCATCTCACGTTGAGATTATATAAACATTAATAAGTTGCTCTACTGTTGACCCGAGCTTCGCTGTTTCTAAGTGAACACCGTTAAGACCTTTTCTTTCTCCTTTTGGGAGTGAATTTGCATGTCCATTGAATCAGTTGATCACGAAAGCTGCCTCTTAAATGAACCCATCATTGTGGGTGCAGGTACGCAATTTCTTCTCTATCTATCTTGGGATTTGTGGTTACTTGGTGGGGTTGTACAAATAGGTGAAATTTATGATGGATGATGTATTAAACTTTGGGCGAGTTATACCAAAAAAAAGAAAAAACCCATGTTTCTGGATTTTTACCTGTCAGTTCGCCTTGTTGGAGAATTTACTGAGTTCTTATCTTGCACTTGTTGGAGAATTTACTTGAAGTGTCCCTTATTAAAGTTCTAATCTTGAAGTCCCTTATGATCGAGTTTAAGCGACGTTGCAAAACCCCTCCAATTCCTTCGTCAGTGTCATCATCCCCACCTGTAACTTATTTTTTTTCCTTTGCTGATTTTTTCCTTGGAGATTATTCCTTCAATGTTAGTAAGACCAAAGCTCTCTCCACTAAGCTCTGTGTTCACCTTGATCCCGGGGATGAGATCACTTAGCCTATGCTTTCATCCATCGTAGCTGTTTTCTCTTCCCTTCGTCATTATCAGTCTCGACTGGATACAACCTCCACACCTCGTTTTAGTTGGGACAATTAGTGCACCCTCGGTGGCACCTTGAAGCTTGTGAAATCATTTGATGAACATTTTCTAATGCAGATTTTAGATATTTCTAGTTACGATTATGATCAGAGGATTTTGTAATAGGATATTGTTTCAAAAAATTTGGGAACTAAGTTTCCGCAATCGATCTAATTTGGGAATTAAGTTCTGCAATTGATCTAAGATGTAGAAGATTAGTTATATAGATAGATTACATAGTTCTACGGAGAATGTTTGTGTGTGATGATAGATCACATTGAAGGAAATTGTATTTTTTATTGTTTTCGATAATAATTGTTGATAAGGTATATTTTGGGCCGTAGCCACTTCATTGCCAAGTACCACGTCACGCCACCGATAGGTTAGCGAGCAGAGCACACCCATGCGCCAAACCAAGATTCGTACCGAGGCACTCCTCGGTATGTCATGTCCCGGAAAGCTCGGGACGGCGTCGCATGGCATCGCTTCGCGCGTCCTGGGGCGGCGACCACGCTAAGGTACGCCCTCACCCCCCAGGAATCGATCGCTATGCCAAAACCTGCGTACGGTCGACCTTCGTACAGTAGTATAAAAACCTCTAGCCGGCATCTAGCCAAGGGAAAGCAAAAACGAGAATACCCCACATTGACTTACTAGTCGAGGGGCCACAGTCGGCAACAACTCGACAAGGGCCTTCTATGCAGGAAAGCGGTCACTCCTGAGGTGTAACCATCTTGATCGAGAGGCGTTCCAACTAAGAGTTGCCAACCAGCATCCCGACCGAGCGACGCCAAGTGACATTTCGGCACTGGCACCCCCATCCTGAGGACATGATCGACTTCGGCAACCACCTCAGCCAGTCGAAGACTCCCGACATCAACCCATGGACCAAGCCGTGCTGACTCATCAGCCACGACGCATCAATTCACCAATATTTTTGGCGCTAGAAGGAGAGCCATGTCGTAGGAGTATCCCATGGGAGCTCTCCCCAAGGGAGAACTCTCGGCCGGTCACCCCTCTACGGGCTCAGAGATCAGCCCCTCTTAGTCCTCAGAGACGGGGGAATCCCAGCCTCCACACTAGATCGCTACTAGCGCTTGTTTAACGATCCGAGGTTTTCTCCCCCCGGACACGCCATAGGACCCTCGATTGTTATGCCCAAGGCGTTCCTCAGCCTGACCAAGCAAGTGCAGGCAATGGCGGGGATGATGCAGACGATCGTCCCACTCATTCCCCATATCGTGCAACTAGCAGCCCCGTCGATCGACCCGACATGACCAAGGCCGAGAAGGGAGCAAGTCGGGATGGGAGAAGCCCGAGAGCAGACGATGAATCCGAGAGGCCTACCTGAGTAGAGCATACCCGCACCCTGCCAGATCACTCTGCCCCACTCTGAGCCTGATACCATATTGTCCGACTCAGCGGATGACTCATTTAGGATCCAGTTGTCCCGGGTCAACTAACGCCTAGACGAGTTCCAACGTGAGTTCCAGAACTCGCAGGGCGAGGGCAGCTCAGGCGGATCCCCCTTCACTCAAGAAATAGAAGACAAGTCTGTACCCCTCAATTTCAGGCTATCAGCATTGGAGACGTACGATGGCGGCTCCGACCCCGCAGAGCACGTCGTCGTGTTTCGGGCTCAGATGGCCCTCTATGGCACCTCCGATGCCCTGATGTGTCGGGCATTCCCGACCACCTTCAGGGGACCGACACGAGCGTGGTTTAGCCGGCTACGTCCGTCCTCGGTCTCGTCTTTCGATCAGCTCGCAAGGGAGTTCGAGTAGAACTTCCTCGTCAGCGCACGACCTAGGCCTTCCATGGTCACCTTGCTCGCGTTATCCCAGCGCGAAGATGAGTCGCTCTCTCAGTTTGTGGCACGTTTCGCCACTGAAATCCGGGGATTCCCGGACGCTCATCCTTCTTTAATCATGCAAGCGTTTCTGATGGGTTTGAAGCCTTTAAGGTTCTTTTAGTCGCTGATTGAGAAGCTGTCACCGACCATCCCCGAGATGCTCCAGCGCGCCAATCAGTACATCACCGTCGAAGCTCTGGTGGCGGGAAAGCGCATGGACGGAAAGAGGCCAAGGGCAGACTAGTCCCGATGAACGACTTCGGTAGCCCTGGTCCAACCCCGCCGGAGGCCCGACCGACACGAACTGCTGCTCCCGAGGCCCCCGCCTCTCCCCCTAAACGCATCTCGTACCGAGATCTTCCTCCAAATCAGGGAGAAAGGCCTCTTGCAACAACCCAACCCCATGACAGCTACTCACAAAGACCGATCCAAATATTGCAGGTTCCACCGAGATTACGGTTATGACACGAAAGATTGTCGCGACCTCCAAAATCAAATCGAGGGCCTAATCCGAAGAGGTCACCTCGAACGCTACCTCAAGGAACCCCGGGAAGCAACTCTGCACCCTAGGGGATCGGTCGAAAGGCAGATCGACGTAATCTTTTGAGGATCGGCAGCCGACGACAGTAGCTAAACGGCGAGGAAAGCCTACGCCCGGAGCATGGTGGAAAAACGTCCCAAACTCGAACTCGAGCCTGAAATCACTTTCGGAGTCAAAGAGGTTGAGCACTCCCACCACGACGATGCTTTGGTGATCTCCATTCGAATCGCCAACGCTCGGGTCAAAAGGGTCATGGTTGATACCGGGAGCTCTGTCGACGTGCTGTACCTCAAGGCCTTCAAGAAGCTCGGCTTGACCAAGGAGGACCTCACTCCCATGGCGTCAGCACTCACTTGGTTCACGGGGGATTCTATCTCCCCGCTCGGGACCACCATCATCCCTGTCACCATCGAGAAAGAGCCGAGAGCAAAGACGATAATGACTAAAATCGAGGGCCTAATCCGAAGAGGTCACCTCGAACGCTACCTCAAGGAACCCCGGGAAGCAACTCTGCACCCTAGGGGATCGGTCGAAAGGCAGATCGACGTAATCTTTTGAGGATCGGCAGCCGACGACAGTAGCTAAACGGCGAGGAAAGCCTACGCCCGGAGCATGGTGGAAAAACGTCCCAAACTCGAACTCGAGCCTGAAATCACTTTCGGAGTCAAAGAGGTTGAGCACTCCCACCACGACGATGCTTTGGTGATCTCCATTCGAATCGCCAACGCTCGGGTCAAAAGGGTCATGGTTGATACCGGGAGCTCTGTCGACGTGCTGTACCTCAAGGCCTTCAAGAAGCTCGGCTTGACCAAGGAGGACCTCACTCCCATGGCGTCAGCACTCACTTGGTTCACGGGGGATTCTATCTCCCCGCTCGGGACCACCATCATCCCTGTCACCATCGAGAAAGAGCCGAGAGCAAAGACGATAATGACTACCTTCATGGTAGTCGATCTACCCTCGACCTACAACGTCATCCTCGGTCGATCGACGCTCAACAAGTTAAAAACAGTGGTTTCCACCTACCACCGGGCCATCAAATTTCCAACTTCAATAGGGGTCGGGGAGTCTTGAAGCGATCCGGGAGAATCAAAGCGGTCCTATCTTACAGCGGTTACTCTTCCGGAGAAGTCATGTCTCCGTCAAGTCTCGGATCCCCGTGAAGGAGCTGTGGCGCCGATGCATCTAGAGCCTCCCGAGCGACTCACCGAGGTACCCTTGAAGAGGAATCGACCTGATTTGACCGTGAAAATTGGGGCGATACTCCCCGAAGCAAATCAGCTCTAGCTCATCGACTTCCTGAGGGAGAATGCTGATGTATTTGCGTGGTCCCCCAAGGAAATGCCCGAGATCGACCTAGGGGTGACCCAGCACTAGCTCAACATCAACCCCGAGGCTAGACCGGTGAAACAAAGGTTGAGGAAATTTGCTCCCGACCGGTAGAAGGAGATCGACGATGAGGTTGACCATCTCAAAGAGGTTGGATTTATTACCGAGGTGAAATACCCTCAGTGGCTGTCAAATGTAGTCCTCGTAAAGAAATCCAATGGAAGCTGGTGGATGTGTGTTGATTACACCGATCTCAATCGGGCATGCCCCAAAGATTGCTATCCACTTCCCAGGATAGACCAACTGGTCGATGCCATTGCAGGCTATGAACTCCTTATAAACGCATTCTCTGGCTACAACCAAATTCGGATGGCGCCACAAGACCAAGAAAACACTACCTTCATCACTGATAGAGGAGTGTATTGCTACAAAGTAATGCCCTTCGGCCCGAAAAATGCTGGGGCAACTTACCAAAGGATGGTCGACAAGTTGTTCAAGCAACAACTAGGGAGGAACCTAAAAGTATATGTAGACGACATGATCGTGAAGAGCAAGGCTGCAAGCACGCATCTGGCCGACCTGACGAAGACTTTCCAAACGCTCAAGCGGTTCAACATGCGCCTGAATCCCTCAAAGTGCATCTTCGGGGTCAGCTCAGGAAAATTCCTCGGCTTCGTCATCCACCAGAGAGGGATAGACGCCAACCCGGAAAAGGTTCGAGCCATAACCGAGATGCATCCCCCTCGCTCGATCAAGGAGGTGCAGTGCCTTGCCGGGAAGTTGGCGGCACTCAACAGGTTCGTGTCACGATCAGGCGACAAGTGCCTTCCCTTCTTTCGGGCTCTACGGCAGGCCGACAACTTCACATGGACCTCGGAATGTAGGGAAGCCTTTGAAAAGTTAAAGGCGTGCCTCGCTCGCTTGCCCTGAGCGAAGCGAAACCCTCGATCTTCATCTGGCAGCCTCGGCGCAGGCGGTCAGCTCGATGTTAACTTGGGAAACGCCACCAATACAACTTGTCTATTATGTAAGCCACGTTCTCGTCGGGCCCGAGGTGCGATATTCCCCGATTGAGAAGTTGACCCTCGCAGTGATGAAGATGGCTCGAAAGCTGCGACCATATTTCCAAGCTCACACAATCAGAGTAATAATTGACCAATCGTTGTGGCAAATCCTCTCCAAATTTGACGTATCGGGTCGAATGTTGCGATAGTCAATCGAGCTCGGCGAATTCGACATCCAATACTCCCCCAGAACGGCCATCAAGGCCTAGGTATTGACTAACTTAATCTCCAAGCTAACTCCTAAAAATCATGCACATGGACCCTGCATATGGACGACTCAACCACCGCCGAAGCGGTCGGGGTCAGGCTTATCCTCAAAAGCCCGTCCGGAGAAACCTATGAGAGATCGCTCCGATTACAATTTCGGACCACCAACAATGAGGTCGACTACGAGGTGCTACTTCACGGCCTATGCCTCGCCCTAGAGATGCATGTGGGCAACCTCGAGGTTTTCATCGACTCCTAGTTGGTGACGGGACACGTCAACGGAAACTACGAAGCTCGAGACCCGACAATGGTGTTATACTTGACAGAAGCAAAACGGCTCGCCCATCGCTTCAATCGCCTCTCGGTCGCAAGAGTACCTCGGGCACAGAACACACAGGTCGATGTTTTGGCCAAGTCGGCCTCCGCGCGTAACCTGGAAGCGACCCCTGCAGCTGAATCCATAATGGCGTCGACAATACAAACCCATGGCTTCTTCGAAACAGAGGTCACAACGAACTGGATGGAAGAGATCCTCCGTTTTAAAGAGAATGAGACACAGCCCGACGACCCGACGGTCACGTAGCGACTAAGGCGAACCCAAACCTGGTACTCCATGGTCGGTGGAAAGCTGTACCGAAGGACTTTTTCTCAACCTCTCCTACGCTGTCTCGTGCCACCAGAGGCCGAGATAGTCATCGCCGAACTCCATGAGGGGTTCTGTGGGGAACACATCGAAGGTCGAACCTTGGCCTTCAAAACCCTTAGACAAGGGTACTGTTGGCCGACCATGCGCCAAGATGCCATATCATACGTGCAGCGGTGCCAATAGTGTCAAAGGTATGCCCGACTACAACACCAGCCAGCGGTGCCTCTTACCCCGATGGATACGGCCTGGCCCTTCGCCTAGTGGGGGCTTGACCTCGTTGGACCTTTTCCTCCAGCTTCGGGACAACGACGTTTTCTTATAGTCAGGGTCGACTATTTCACGAAGTGGGTTGAAGTCGAACCTCTAACATCCATCATCGAGAAACAAGTCCAAGGCTTCACATGGAAGAGCATTATTACCCGGTTCGGGATCTCAAAGGCTATTGTCACCGACAACGGATTTCAATTCAACAATGCTAAATTCAAGGCCTTTTGCCAGTCATATGGAATACAATTGAAGTTTAGCTCGGTCGCGCACCCCCAAACCAACGGCCAGGTCGAAGTTATGAACTGGGAAATCCTAGAAGGCCTCAAGAAGAGGGTCTCGGGCGTGCACGGGGCCTGGGTGGACGAGCTCCCTAGCGTCATATGGGCAATGCGGACGACTCCCAAAATCGCCTCGGGGGACTCTCCGTTCAACTTGGCATTCGAAACTAAAGCAGTCCTCTTGCCCGAGGTGGTGTTCTCGACCTTGCGCACCATCGTCTATGAGCAAGACAACTCCGAGGGGGGCCTACGAGCAAACCTGGACCTCCTTGAAGAAAGAAGGGCCAAGGCACACCTGCGCACCTTGGCGTACAAAAAGGCAACGACTCGGATGTACAACTGCAAGGTTTGTCCGCGACCAATCAAGCTAAGAGACCTGGTCCGAGAAGGGACCTACCACCTCGAAACTATGAAAGGAAACCCCTTGCCAAAGACATGGAATGCGACAAATTTAAAGAAATTTTATCCGTAAAGACCAATGGCCAAGGAGCCGAAAAGACGTGTTTTATTGGTCGAAAGAAGCATGCACATATGCAATCAGGAAAGACAATAAGTCAGGATTCCGAAACAACAGTTTTTCATTGATAAAAAGAAATACACAATGGGGTCGGGCGATACAATTTCAAAATTTGACTCGACCAAAGCAAAAGGAAAAAATAAATACAACCCTTAGTTCAGAGGAGTCTCGGGCCCATCTGTCACGGCCTTAGCTGGAATTGCCTAAGGCGTGAGGCACCCTTGCGGCCAAAACGCGAACTTAGCTTGCGTTGCCTAAGTCGCAGAGCACCCTTGCAGCAAAGACGCGAACTTAACTTGCGTCCGCAAAGATCAGCCCACTTGTAACCTCTCGCAGGTCCCGAAGGACCTGTAAAAAGAGAAAGTTGATTAGTTCGAAAGAACGAGCGACGGACAAGTCCCGACGTCTCACGAAAAGGGGAAGCTTTACAAGCAATCCAACGAGCACCTTGCGTGCACAAGAGAAAAGAGGGAGAGGGAGAAAACAAGGGCTTTAGAAGGTTGAACGAACAGCTGCAAGCCCACAAACAGCCGCTCACCTGTAGCCGGCTACGTCCGTCCTCGGTCTCGTCTTTCGATCAGCTCGCAAGGGAGTTCGAGTAGAACTTCCTCGTCAGCGCACGACCTAGGCCTTCCATGGTCACCTTGCTCGCGTTATCCCAGCGCGAAGATGAGTCGCTCTCTCAGTTTGTGGCACGTTTCGCCACTGAAATCCGGGGATTCCCGGACGCTCATCCTTCTTTAATCATGCAAGCGTTTCTGATGGGTTTGAAGCCTTTAAGGTTCTTTTAGTCGCTGATTGAGAAGCTGTCACCGACCATCCCCGAGATGCTCCAACGCGCCAATCAGTACATCACCGTCGAAGCTCTGGTGGCGGGAAAGCGCATGGACGGAAAGAGGCCAAGGGCAGACTAGTCCCGAGGAACGACTTCGGTAGCCCTAGTCCAACCCCGCCGGAGGCCCGACCGACACGAACTGTTGCTCCCGAGGCCCCCGCCTCTCCCCCTAAACGCATCTCGTACCGAGATCTTCCTCCAAATCAGGGAGAAAGGCCTCTTGCAACAACCCAACCCCATGACAGCTACTCACAAAGACCGATCCAAATATTGCAGGTTCCACCGAGATTACGGTTATGACACGAAAGATTGTCGCGACCTCCAAAATCAAATCGAGGGCCTAATCCGAAGAGGTCACCTCGAACGCTACCTCAAGGAACCCCGGGAAGCAACTCTGCACCCTAGGGGATCGGTCGAAAGGCAGATCGACGTAATCTTTTGAGGATCGGCAGCCGACGACAGTAGCTAAACGGCGAGGAAAGCCTACGCCCGGAGCATGGTGGAAAAACGTCCCAAACTCGAACTCGAGCCTGAAATCACTTTCGGAGTCAAAGAGGTTGAGCACTCCCACCACGACGATGCTTTGGTGATCTCCATTCGAATCGCCAACGCTCGGGTCAAAAGGGTCATGGTTGATACCGGGAGCTCTGTCGACGTGCTGTACCTCAAGGCCTTCAAGAAGCTCGGCTTGACCAAGGAGGACCTCACTCCCATGGCGTCAGCACTCACTTGGTTCACGGGGGATTCTATCTCCCCGCTCGGGACCACCATCATCCCTGTCACCATCGAGAAAGAGCCGAGAGCAAAGACGATAATGACTACCTTCATGGTAGTCGATCTACCCTCGACCTACAACGTCATCCTCGGTCGATCGACGCTCAACAAGTTAAAAACAGTGGTTTCCACCTACCACCGGGCCATCAAATTTCCAACTTCAATAGGGGTCGGGGAGTCTTGAAGCGATCCGGGAGAATCAAAGCGGTCCTATCTTACAGCGGTTACTCTTCCGGAGAAGTCATGTCTCCGTCAAGTCTCGGATCCCCGTGAAGGAGCTGTGGCGCCGATGCATCTAGAGCCTCCCGAGCGACTCACCGAGGTACCCTTGAAGAGGAATCGACCTGATTTGACCGTGAAAATTGGGGCGATACTCCCCGAAGCAAATCAGCTCTAGCTCATCGACTTCCTGAGGGAGAATGCTGATGTATTTGCGTGGTCCCCCAAGGAAATGCCCGAGATCGACCTAGGGGTGACCCAGCACTAGCTCAACATCAACCCCGAGGCTAGACCGGTGAAACAAAGGTTGAGGAAATTTGCTCCCGACCGGTAGAAGGAGATCGACGATGAGGTTGACCATCTCAAAGAGGTTGGATTTATTACCGAGGTGAAATACCCTCAGTGGCTGTCAAATGTAGTCCTCGTAAAGAAATCCAATGGAAGCTGGTGGATGTGTGTTGATTACACCGATCTCAATCGGGCATGCCCCAAAGATTGCTATCCACTTCCCAGGATAGACCAACTGGTCGATGCCATTGCAGGCTATGAACTCCTTATAAACGCATTCTCTGGCTACAACCAAATTCGGATGGCGCCACAAGACCAAGAAAACACTACCTTCATCACTGATAGAGGAGTGTATTGCTACAAAGTAATGCCCTTCGGCCTGAAAAATGCTGGGGCAACTTACCAAAGGATGGTCGACAAGTTGTTCAAGCAACAACTAGGGAGGAACCTAAAAGTATATGTAGACGACATGATCGTGAAGAGCAAGGCTGCAAGCACGCATCTGGCCGACCTGACGAAGACTTTCCAAACGCTCAAGCGGTTCAACATGCGCCTGAATCCCTCAAAGTGCATCTTCGGGGTCAGCTCAGGAAAATTCCTCGGCTTCGTCATCCACCAGAGAGGGATAGACGCCAACCCGGAAAAGGTTCGAGCCATAACCGAGATGCATCCCCCTCGCTCGATCAAGGAGGTGCAGTGCCTTGCCGGGAAGTTGGCGGCACTCAACAGGTTCGTGTCACGATCAGGCGACAAGTGCCTTCCCTTCTTTCGGGCTCTACGGCAGGCCGACAACTTCACATGGACCTCGGAATGTAGGGAAGCCTTTGAAAAGTTAAAGGCGTGCCTCGCTCGCTTGCCCTGAGCGAAGCGAAACCCTCGATCTTCATCTGGCAGCCTCGGCGCAGGCGGTCAGCTCGATGTTAACTTGGGAAACGCCACCAATACAACTTGTCTATTATGTAAGCCACGTTCTCGTCGGGCCCGAGGTGCGATATTCCCCGATTGAGAAGTTGACCCTCGCAGTGATGAAGATGGCTCGAAAGCTGCGACCATATTTCCAAGCTCACACAATCAGAGTAATAATTGACCAATCGTTGTGGCAAATCCTCTCCAAATTTGACGTATCGGGTCGAATGTTGCGATAGTCAATCGAGCTCGGCGAATTCGACATCCAATACTCCCCCAGAACGGCCATCAAGGCCTAGGTATTGACTAACTTAATCTCCAAGCTAACTCCTAAAAATCATGCACATGGACCCTGCATATGGACGACTCAACCACCGCCGAAGCGGTCGGGGTCAGGCTTATCCTCAAAAGCCCGTCCGGAGAAACCTATGAGAGATCGCTCCGATTACAATTTCGGACCACCAACAATGAGGTCGACTACGAGGTGCTACTTCACGGCCTATGCCTCGCCCTAGAGATGCATGTGGGCAACCTCGAGGTTTTCATCGACTCCTAGTTGGTGACGGGACACGTCAACGGAAACTACGAAGCTCGAGACCCGACAATGGTGTTATACTTGACAGAAGCAAAACGGCTCGCCCATCGCTTCAATCGCCTCTCGGTCGCAAGAGTACCTCGGGCACAGAACACACAGGTCGATGTTTTGGCCAAGTCGGCCTCCGCGCGTAACCTGGAAGCGACCCCTGCAGCTGAATCCATAATGGCGTCGACAATACAAACCCATGGCTTCTTCGAAACAGAGGTCACAACGAACTGGATGGAAGAGATCCTCCGTTTTAAAGAGAATGAGACACAGCCCGACGACCCGACGGTCACGTAGAATAGGGGTCGGGGAGTCTCGAAGCGATCCGGGAGAATCAAAGCGGTCCTATCTTACAGCGGTTACTCTTCCGGAGAAGTCATGTCTCCGTCAAGTCTCGGATCCCCGTGAAGGAGCTGTGGCGCCGATGCATCTAGAGCCTCCCGAGCGACTCACCGAGGTACCCTTGAAGAGGAATCGACCTGATTTGACCGTGAAAATTGGGGCGATACTCCCCGAAGCAAATCAGCTCTAGCTCATCGACTTCCTGAGGGAGAATGCTGATGTATTTGCGTGGTCCCCCAAGGAAATGCCCGAGATCGACCTAGGGGTGACCCAGCACTAGCTCAACATCAACCCCGAGGCTAGACCGGTGAAACAAAGGTTGAGGAAATTTGCTCCCGACCGGTAGAAGGAGATCGACGATGAGGTTGACCATCTCAAAGAGGTTGGATTTATTACCGAGGTGAAATACCCTCAGTGGCTGTCAAATGTAGTCCTCGTAAAGAAATCCAATGGAAGCTGGTGGATGTGTGTTGATTACACCGATCTCAATCGGGCATGCCCCAAAGATTGCTATCCACTTCCCAGGATAGACCAACTGGTCGATGCCACCACAGGCTATGAACTTCTTATGTTTATGGATGCATTCTTGGGCTACAACCAAATCTGGATGGCACCATAAGATCAAGAGAACACTGCCTTCATCACCGACAGAGGAGTATATTGCTACAAAGTAATGCCTTTCGACCTAAAGAACGCTAGGGTGACCTACCAGAGAATGGTCGACAAGCTGTTCAAACAACAGCTCGGGAGAAACATGGAAGTGTACGTGGATGACATGATCGTGAAGAGCAAGACTACAAGCACACACCTGGCTGACCTGGCGGAAACATTCCAAACTCTCAGGCGGTTCAACATGCGCCTGAATCCTGCGAAGTGCATCTTCGGGGTCAGCTCGGGAAAATTCCTTAGTTTCGTCATCCACTAGAGAGGGATAGATGCCAACATGGAATAAGTTCGAGCCATAACTGAGATGCATCCCCCCCGCTCGATCAAGGAGGTGCAGCGCCTCGTCGGGAAGTTGGCGGCACTCAGCAGGTTCGTGTCGCGATCAGGCGACAAGTGCCTCCCCTTCTTCCGGGCTCTGCGGTAGGCCGACAACTTCACATGGACCCCAGAATGCGAGGAGGCCTTCGAAAAGTTAAAGGCATGCCTTGCTCGCCTAACCTGACTTGCCTCACCCGAGCCGGGTGAGACCCTCGGTCTTTACCTGGCGACCGCGGCGCAAGCAGTCAGCTCGGTGTTAACTCGGGAAATGCCACAAATACAATAGCCTATCTATTATGTCAACCACGTTCTCGTCGGGCCCGAGGTGCGGTATTCCCCGATCGAGAAGCTGACCCTCATGCTGATGAAGACGACCCAAAAGCTGCAACCATACTTCCAAGCTCACACGATCAATGTGATAACCGACCAACCATTGTGGCAAATCCTCTTAAAATTTGATGCGTCGGGTCGAATGCTGTGGTGGTTGGTCGAGCTCGGCGAATTCGACATTCAGTACTCCCCCAGAACGGCCATCAAAGCCTAGGTACTGGTTGATTTCATCTTCGAGCTAACTCATGAAGATCATGCTATTGGACTGGAGTACAATGAGAGCACATGGACCCTGCACGTGGATGGCTCGGTCACTAACGAAGAGGCCAGGGTCAGACTTATCCTCAAAAGCCCGTCCAGAGAAACTTATGAGAGATCGCTCCGATTATAATTCCGAGCCACCAACAATGAGGCCGAGTACGAGGCGCTAGTCCATGGCCTATGCCTCACCTTGGAGATGCATGTGGGCAACCTCGAGGTCTTCACCGACTCCCAACTGGTAATGGGACACATCAACAGGAGCTACGAAGCTCAAGACCCAACAATGGTGTTATACCTGATGAAAGCAAAATGGCTCGCCCACCACTTCTGTTAGGATCGAAGCGGCACTAAGGGGGGGGGGGTGAATTAGTGCAGCGGATTAAAACTTATAAGTTCAAAAATGATTCCGTAAAATGCGATGGGATTTCATTTTGATAGTAGCTTGAGTAAAGTAAAAACCAGAAATTTGCTATTGCGTAGATAATGATTGCAGAAAGGTAAGAACTCACACATTCAATGAACACGCCAATTTAAAGTGGTTCGGTCAAATGACCTATATCCACTTGCGAAGCCTTCTTCTATGAGGCTCCCAACTTCCACTAGCAAATCTCTTTGTCATGTCCCGGAAAGCTCGGGACGGCGTCGCATGGCACCGCTTCGCGCGTCCTGGGGCGGCGACCACGCTAAGGTACGCCCTCACCCCCCAGGAATCGATCGCTATGCCAAAACCTGCGTACGGTCGACCTTCGTACAGTAGTATAAAAACCTCTAGCCGGCATCTAGCCAAGGGAAAGCAAAAACGAGAATACCCCACATTGACTTACTAGTCGAGGGGCCACAGTCGGCAACAACTCGACAAGGGCCTTCTATGCAGGAAAGCGGTCACTCCTGAGGTGTAACCATCTTGATCGAGAGGCGTTCCAACTAAGAGTTGCCAACCAGCATCCCGACCGAGCGACGCCAAGTGACATTTCGGCACTGGCACCCCCATCCTGAGGACATGATCGACTTCGGCAACCACCTCAGCCAGTCGAAGACTCCCGACATCAACCCATGGACCAAGCCGTGCTGACTCATCAGCCACGACGCATCAATTCACCAATATTTTTGGCGCTAGAAGGAGAGCCATGTCGCAGGAGTATCCCATGGGAGCTCTCCCCAAGGGAGAACTCTCGGCCGGTCACCCCTCTACGGGCTCAGAGATCAGCCCCTCTTAGTCCTCAAAGACGGGGGAATCCCAGCCTCCACACTAGATCGCTACTAGCGCTTGTTTAACGATCCAAGGTTTTCTCCCCCCGGACACGCCATAGGACCCTCGATTGTTATGCCCAAGGCGTTCCTCAGCCTGACCAAGCAAGTGCAGGCAATGGCGGGGATGATGGAGACGATCGTCCCACTCATTCCCCATATCGTGCAACTAGCAGCCCCGTCGATCGACCCGACATGACCAAGGCCGAGAAGGGAGCAAGTCGGGATGGGAGAAGCCCGAGAGCAGACGATGAATCCGAGAGGCCTACCTGAGTAGAGCATACCCGCACCCTGCCAGATCACTCTGCCCCACTCTGAGCCTGATACCATATTGTCCGACTCAGCGGATGACTCATTTAGGATCCAGTTGTCCCGGGTCAACTAACGCCTAGACGAGTTCCAACGTGAGTTCCAGAACTCGCAGGGCGAGGGCAGCTCAGGCGGATCCCCCTTCACTCAAGAAATAGAAGACAAGTCTGTACCCCTCAATTTCAGGCTATCAGCATTGGAGACGTACGATGGCGGCTCCGACCCCGCAGAGCACGTCGTCGTGTTTCGGGCTCAGATGGCCCTCTATGGCACCTCCGATGCCCTGATGTGTCGGGCATTCCCGACCACCTTCAGGGGACCGACACGAGCGTGGTTTAGCCGGCTACGTCCGTCCTCGGTCTCGTCTTTCGATCAGCTCGCAAGGGAGTTCGAGTAGAACTTCCTCGTCAGCGCACGACCTAGGCCTTCCATGGTCACCTTGCTCGCGTTATCCCAGCGCGAAGATGAGTCGCTCTCTCAGTTTGTGGCACGTTTCGCCACTGAAATCCGGGGATTCCCGGACGCTCATCCTTCTTTAATCATGCAAGCGTTTCTGATGGGTTTGAAGCCTTTAAGGTTCTTTTAGTCGCTGATTGAGAAGCTGTCACCGACCATCCCCGAGATGCTCCAACGCGCCAATCAGTACATCACCGTCGAAGCTCTGGTGGCGGGAAAGCGCATGGACGGAAAGAGGCCAAGGGCAGACTAGTCCCGAGGAACGACTTCGGTAGCCCTAGTCCAACCCCGCCGGAGGCCCGACCGACACGAACTGTTGCTCCCGAGGCCCCCGCCTCTCCCCCTAAACGCATCTCGTACCGAGATCTTCCTCCAAATCAGGGAGAAAGGCCTCTTGCAACAACCCAACCCCATGACAGCTACTCACAAAGACCGATCCAAATATTGCAGGTTCCACCGAGATTACGGTTATGACACGAAAGATTGTCGCGACCTCCAAAATCAAATCGAGGGCCTAATCCGAAGAGGTCACCTCGAACGCTACCTCAAGGAACCCCGGGAAGCAACTCTGCACCCTAGGGGATCGGTCGAAAGGCAGATCGACGTAATCTTTTGAGGATCGGCAGCCGACGACAGTAGCTAAACGGCGAGGAAAGCCTACGCCCGGAGCATGGTGGAAAAACGTCCCAAACTCGAACTCGAGCCTGAAATCACTTTCGGAGTCAAAGAGGTTGAGCACTCCCACCACGACGATGCTTTGGTGATCTCCATTCGAATCGCCAACGCTCGGGTCAAAAGGGTCATGGTTGATACCGGGAGCTCTGTCGACGTGCTGTACCTCAAGGCCTTCAAGAAGCTCGGCTTGACCAAGGAGGACCTCACTCCCATGGCGTCAGCACTCACTTGGTTCACGGGGGATTCTATCTCCCCGCTCGGGACCACCATCATCCCTGTCACCATCGAGAAAGAGCCGAGAGCAAAGACGATAATGACTACCTTCATGGTAGTCGATCTACCCTCGACCTACAACGTCATCCTCGGTCGATCGACGCTCAACAAGTTAAAAACAGTGGTTTCCACCTACCACCGGGCCATCAAATTTCCAACTTCAATAGGGGTCGGGGAGTCTCGAAGCGATCCGGGAGAATCAAAGCGGTCCTATCTTACAGCGGTTACTCTTCCGGAGAAGTCATGTCTCCGTCAAGTCTCGGATCCCCGTGAAGGAGCTGTGGCGCCGATGCATCTAGAGCCTCCCGAGCGACTCACCGAGGTACCCTTGAAGAGGAATCGACCTGATTTGACCGTGAAAATTGGGGCGATACTCCCCGAAGCAAATCAGCTCTAGCTCATCGACTTCCTGAGGGAGAATGCTGATGTATTTGCGTGGTCCCCCAAGGAAATGCCCGAGATCGACCTAGGGGTGACCCAGCACTAGCTCAACATCAACCCCGAGGCTAGACCGGTGAAACAAAGGTTGAGGAAATTTGCTCCCGACCGGTAGAAGGAGATCGACGATGAGGTTGACCATCTCAAAGAGGTTGGATTTATTACCGAGGTGAAATACCCTCAGTGGCTGTCAAATGTAGTCCTCGTAAAGAAATCCAATGGAAGCTGGTGGATGTGTGTTGATTACACCGATCTCAATCGGGCATGCCCCAAAGATTGCTATCCACTTCCCAGGATAGACCAACTGGTCGATGCCATGGCAGATCGACGTAATCTTTTGAGGATCGGCAGCCGACGACAGTAGCTAAACGGCGAGGAAAGCCTACGCCCGGAGCATGGTGGAAAAACGTCCCAAACTCGAACTCGAGCCTGAAATCACTTTCGGAGTCAAAGAGGTTGAGCACTCCCACCACGACGATGCTTTGGTGATCTCCATTCGAATCGCCAACGCTCGGGTCAAAAGGGTCATGGTTGATACCGGGAGCTCTGTCGACGTGCTGTACCTCAAGGCCTTCAAGAAGCTCGGCTTGACCAAGGAGGACCTCACTCCCATGGCGTCAGCACTCACTTGGTTCACGGGGGATTCTATCTCCCCGCTCGGGACCACCATCATCCCTGTCACCATCGAGAAAGAGCCGAGAGCAAAGACGATAATGACTACCTTCATGGTAGTCGATCTACCCTCGACCTACAACATCATCCTCGGTCGATCGACGCTCAACAAGTTAAAAACAGTGGTTTCCACCTACCACCGGGCCATCAAATTTCCAACTTCAATAGGGGTCGGGGAGTCTCGAAGCGATCCGGGAGAATCAAAGCGGTCCTATCTTACAGCGGTTACTCTTCCGGAGAAGTCATGTCTCCGTCAAGTCTCGGATCCCCGTGAAGGAGCTGTGGCGCCGATGCATCTAGAGCCTCCCGAGCGACTCACCGAGGTACCCTTGAAGAGGAATCGACCTGATTTGACCGTGAAAATTGGGGCGATACTCCCCGAAGCAAATCAGCTCTAGCTCATCGACTTCCTGAGGGAGAATGCTGATGTATTTGCGTGGTCCCCCAAGGAAATGCCCGAGATCGACCTAGGGGTGACCCAGCACTAGCTCAACATCAACCCCGAGGCTAGACCGGTGAAACAAAGGTTGAGGAAATTTGCTCCCGACCGGTAGAAGGAGATCGACGATGAGGTTGACCATCTCAAAGAGGTTGGATTTATTACCGAGGTGAAATACCCTCAGTGGCTGTCAAATGTAGTCCTCGTAAAGAAATCCAATGGAAGCTGGTGGATGTGTGTTGATTACACCGATCTCAATCGGGCATGCCCCAAAGATTGCTATCCACTTCCCAGGATAGACCAACTGGTCGATGCCATTGCAGGCTATGAACTCCTTATAAACGCATTCTCTGGCTACAACCAAATTCGGATGGCGCCACAAGACCAAGAAAACACTACCTTCATCACTGATAGAGGAGTGTATTGCTACAAAGTAATGCCCTTCGGCCTGAAAAATGCTGGGGCAACTTACTAAAGGATGGTCGACAAGTTGTTCAAGCAACAACTAGGGAGGAACCTAAAAGTATATGTAGACGACATGATCGTGAAGAGCAAGGCTGCAAGCACGCATCTGGCCGACCTGACGAAGACTTTCCAAACGCTCAAGCGGTTCAACATGCGCCTGAATCCCTCAAAGTGCATCTTCGGGGTCAGCTCAGGAAAATTCCTCGGCTTCGTCATCCACCAGAGAGGGATAGACGCCAACCCGGAAAAGGTTCGAGCCATAACCGAGATGCATCCCCCTCGCTCGATCAAGGAGGTGCAGTGCCTTGCCGGGAAGTTGGCGGCACTCAACAGGTTCGTGTCACGATCAGGCGACAAGTGCCTTCCCTTCTTTCGGGCTCTACGGCAGGCCGACAACTTCACATGGACCTCGGAATGTAGGGAAGCCTTTGAAAAGTTAAAGGCGTGCCTCGCTCGCTTGCCCTGAGCGAAGCGAAACCCTCGATCTTCATCTGGCAGCCTCGGCGCAGGCGGTCAGCTCGATGTTAACTTGGGAAACGCCACCAATACAACTTGTCTATTATGTAAGCCACGTTCTCGTCGGGCCCGAGGTGCGATATTCCCCGATTGAGAAGTTGACCCTCGCAGTGATGAAGATGGCTCGAAAGCTGCGACCATATTTCCAAGCTCACACAATCAGAGTAATAATTGACCAATCGTTGTGGCAAATCCTCTCCAAATTTGACGTATCGGGTCGAATGTTGCGATAGTCAATCGAGCTCGGCGAATTCGACATCCAATACTCCCCCAGAACGGCCATCAAGGCCTAGGTATTGACTAACTTAATCTCCAAGCTAACTCCTAAAAATCATGCACATGGACCCTGCATATGGACGACTCAACCACCGCCGAAGCGGTCGGGGTCAGGCTTATCCTCAAAAGCCCGTCCGGAGAAACCTATGAGAGATCGCTCCGATTACAATTTCGGACCACCAACAATGAGGTCGACTACGAGGTGCTACTTCACGGCCTATGCCTCGCCCTAGAGATGCATGTGGGCAACCTCGAGGTTTTCATCGACTCCTAGTTGGTGACGGGACACGTCAACGGAAACTACGAAGCTCGAGACCCGACAATGGTGTTATACTTGACAGAAGCAAAACGGCTCGCCCATCGCTTCAATCGCCTCTCGGTCGCAAGAGTACCTCGGGCACAGAACACACAGGTCGATGTTTTGGCCAAGTCGGCCTCCGCGCGTAACCTGGAAGCGACCCCTGCAGCTGAATCCATAATGGCGTCGACAATACAAACCCATGGCTTCTTCGAAACAGAGGTCACAACGAACTGGATGGAAGAGATCCTCCGTTTTAAAGAGAATGAGACACAGCCCGACGACCCGACGGTCACGTAGCGACTAAGGCGAACCCAAACCTGGTACTCCATGGTCGGTGGAAAGCTGTACCGAAGGACTTTTTCTCAACCTCTCCTACGCTGTCTCGTGCCACCAGAGGCCGAGATAGTCATCGCCGAACTCCATGAGGGGTTCTGTGGGGAACACATCGAAGGTCGAACCTTGGCCTTCAAAACCCTTAGACAAGGGTACTGTTGGCCGACCATGCGCCAAGATGCCATATCATACGTGCAGCGGTGCCAACAGTGTCAAAGGCATGCCCGACTACAACACTAGCCAGCGGTGCCTCTTACCCCGATGGATACGGCCTGGCCCTTCGCCTAGTGGGGGCTTGACCTCGTTGGACCTTTTCCTCCAGCTTCGGGACAACGACGTTTTCTTATAGTCAGGGTCGACTATTTCACGAAGTGGGTTGAAGTCGAACCTCTAACATCCATCATCGAGAAACAAGTCCAAGGCTTCACATGGAAGAGCATTATTACCCGGTTCGGGATCTCAAAGGCTATTGTCACCGACAACGGATTTCAATTCAACAATGCTAAATTCAAGGCCTTTTGCCAGTCATATGGAATACAATTGAAGTTTAGCTCGGTCGCGCACCCCCAAACCAACGGCCAGGTCGAAGTTATGAACTGGGAAATCCTAGAAGGCCTCAAGAAGAGGGTCTCGGGCGTGCACGGGGCCTGGGTGGACGAGCTCCCTAGCGTCATATGGGCAATGCGGACGACTCCCAAAATCGCCTCGGGGGACTCTCCGTTCAACTTGGCATTCGAAACTAAAGCAGTCCTCTTGCCCGAGGTGGTGTTCTCGACCTTGCGCACCATCGTCTATGAGCAAGACAACTCCGAGGGGGGCCTACGAGCAAACCTGGACCTCCTTGAAGAAAGAAGGGCCAAGGCACACCTGCGCACCTTGGCGTACAAAAAGGCAACGACTCGGATGTACAACTGCAAGGTTTGTCCGCGACCAATCAAGCTAAGAGACCTGGTCCGAGAAGGGACCTACCACCTCGAAACTATGAAAGGAAACCCCTTGCCAAAGACATGGAATGCGACAAATTTAAAGAAATTTTATCCGTAAAGACCAATGGCCAAGGAGCCGAAAAGACGTGTTTTATTGGTCGAAAGAAGCATGCACATATGCAATCAGGAAAGACAATAAGTCAGGATTCCGAAACAACAGTTTTTCATTGATAAAAAGAAATACACAATGGGGTCGGGCGATACAATTTCAAAATTTGACTCGACCAAAGCAAAAGGAAAAAATAAATACAACCCTTAGTTCAGAGGAGTCTCGGGCCCATCTGTCACGGCCTTAGCTGGAATTGCCTAAGGCGTGAGGCACCCTTGCGGCCAAAACGCGAACTTAGCTTGCGTTGCCTAAGTCGCAGAGCACCCTTGCAGCAAAGACGCGAACTTAACTTGCGTCCGCAAAGATCAGCCCACTTGTAACCTCTCGCAGGTCCCGAAGGACCTGTAAAAAGAGAAAGTTGATTAGTTCGAAAGAACGAGCGATAGACAAGTCCCGACGTCTCGCGGAAAGGGGAAGCTTTACAAGCAATTCAGCGAGCACCTTGCGTGCACAAGAGAAAAGAGGGAGAGGGAGAAAACAAGGGCTTTAGAAGGTTGAACGAACAGCTGCAAGCCCACAAACAGCCGCTCACCTGATCCCGGGCGCGAAAACAAGTTCCCGTCAAGGCAACGTGCAAACTTGCGAAAGAGAGTTCAACGCCCGGTATATAACCGAAGCCCCATCCAGCCCTGTGCCACCCGGGTGGTTCCAAGGGGTTGAGATGGCTGACGTTT
>LVTN01000755.1:115645-148049 GCA_001649415.1 Musa itinerans
AGTGGCCTTCTCGTCAAGTGGCTCTAGCTTCATCGCAGCCACGAATGTTAAGTCACTTTTCCGCATCCCTTTCTTCAGTTGCAATGCCGATATATGTTGGGGTTCCTTGGTTCCCCTCCGTGAGACGGGAACCACGCAGGGGTCGTCGCCTCCCATCATGCACAAGGAGTTTAGGAACGGCATTGGCACCAACTTTGCCGCATGCATGAACTCTATTCCAAGAATCACTTGGAAGTCGTCCAGTGGCACTGCCATCATGTTGGTGTTCTCGCTCCACGTTCCGATCTTGATGGGGACTCCCTTCGCCAACCTGGAGATTCGCCTGGCCTCCGAGTTCACCGCCTTCATCCGACTTGGGCTCTTCTCCAAGATCAACCCAAGTCGCTTTGCTTCTCGATCGACAATGAAGTTGTGGGTAGCGCCCGTGTCCACAATTGCACGGGTCGTTTGGCCATTCAGCTTGATGTCTACGTACATTAGCTTGCCATTTCCTGCTTTATGTAGCCTTGTCTTTGAGTTCTCCCCCACTTGACCCCGCATGACATTCAACAAATGCATCGCTCCCATCCAGGGTCCTTGCGACTCCTCATCGTCGTTCCTGGATTCAGAACTACTCGAACTAAGAGCGACAACTTTGTCCTTGTTCGATTTGGGAGGGTGGATGGAAGCAGTTAAAGCATTGAGTGCCTGCTTTTGTGGGCACTCCCTCACCATATGCGGCCCTCCACACAAGAAACATTCGCCAGGTTTCAGGGCCTTGCCTTTCGGGCTTGGCCCTTTGTGGGAACTCTTTTTCTTTTGTTCGCCCCCGAGCTCCTTCCCTCGAGAATATTTTGGAGGGCGATTGTTTGAAGATTGTTTCCTTCTTCCCGAGTCTTCAGAGGAAACAAAGTCGGTGAGCCTTTCTGCAGCAGCAATTGCCCCGACCAAATCGGTGACATTCCTTCGGTTTAGTTCTTGTTGCGCCCATGGCTTTAAACCATCGAGGAAGCTGAACAACTTGTCCTTCTCAGACATGTCCTGGATGTCCAGTATCAGTGCAGAAAATTGCTTCACATAGTCTCGGATAGAAGTATTTTGGCGGAGTTGTCTCAACTTTCTTCTTGCGATGAACTCGGTGTTCTCCGGTAGGAATTGAGTTCTCAACTCTCGCTTCAAATCCTCCCATGTGTCGACTCGACATCGACCTTGTTGGATCTCCTCCCAATGGGTTCGCCACCAAAGTTTTGTATCTCCGTTTAGATACATTGTTGCTATGGAAACTTTGGTTTCTTCAGAATCGGGCCTTGTAGCTCGAAAGTATTGTTCCATGTCGAATAGGAAATGCTCGCTCGAAGTGCTTGCCCGCTCTGATACCACAATGTCACGGCCTTAGCTGGAATTGCCTAAGGCGTGAGGCACCCTTGCGGCCAAAACGCGAACTTAGCTTGCGTTGCCTAAGTCGCGGAGCACCCTTGCGGCACAGACGCGAACTTAGCTTGCGTTGCCTAAGTCGCGGAGCACCCTTGCGGCAAAGACGCGAACTTAGCTTGCGTTGCCTAAGTCGCGCTTCACCCTTGCGATTTGCGTCCGCAAAGATCAACCCACTTGAAACCTCTCGCAGGTCCCGAAGGACCTATAAAAAGAAAAGGTTGATTAGTTCGAAAGAACGAGCGACGGACAAGTCCCGACGTCTCGCGGAAAGGGGAAGCTTTACAAGCAATTCAGCGAGCACCTTGCGTGCACAAGAGAAAAGAGGGAGAGGGAGAAAACAAGGGCTTTAGAAGGTTGAATGAACAGCTGCAAGCCCACAATCAGCCGCTCACTTGGTCCCGGGCGCGAAAACAAGTTCCCGTCAAGGCAACGTGCAAACTTGCGAAAGAGAGTTCAACGCCCGGTATATAACCGAAGCCCAATCCAGCCCTGTGCCACCCGGGTGGTTCCAAGGGGCTGAGATGGTTGACGTTTTGGTGAGCGGAGGCAGATTCCAGAAATCAGCCCGCGACACGCGAAAACGGAGCTATTTTGGGGCTGTTTTGCTCGGTTTGGTGAGCGATCGCTTTGTGATGCTGCAGCTTGTTCGAACTTACATTTTTACAAGCAAAATGGCCCAAAACTAAGACAAAATAGGCTGCCAAGCAGCAGTACAGGTAGGAGCGAGCGACGAACGGTTCGTTGAACGGAGTTGTTGCGGGTGCGCGACGACCGTTCGTGACACATCGTCAAAGGGGATGCTCGTCGGCATGTCGATGTTCTAATCCTCCGACTGGTCAGCAAACGGATTCGACTCTAGTTCTAGGTCCGGGTACCTCTCTCGAAAACAAGCGTAAGCCACCCGATACCCGAACTCGTAAGTCACCCGCCCCAACCTCACCAGGCCGCGCTCAAACCCGGCGGATGATTTGTACTCAGCAAGCGCCCCCTTAATCTTCTCGGGCAGCACCAGCCACTCCTCCTTCAGGACCTCTTCGGCAGCCCAAGCCGAAGACCTGGTGGATTCGACGTCATGGGAGAGGGTCAACAACTCGTCATCCAGCGTTCGGATATGGGACCAGCTCGGCCTTCAAACGGATCACCTCTTCATCTAAAGCCGAGGCACGCTGCTCGACTGCAGCCATGACCTCAGGGCCAAACTCACTCAGCTCCAGGTTCTCCCAGTGAAGAGCGGCATAGACGTTCGATTGGTGCTCCATCACCCGCCCAGCGTCAAGGACCCGGTCGATCAGTGCCATGGTGTAGTGTTGGCTCTGCACCAAAATTGACGTTAAGGCCCACATAAAGAAGGAAGAATCAAAGAGAGGAGCGCCACCACTTATCTAGACTAGCGACTTGGCCGCCCGATCAGCCAGTACCTTCGAGGAGCAGTAAAGCTCCCTAGCCATGGCCGAGTGAAGCACTCCCCGAATGAACTCTTGGGCAGTCGACCCGTCGGCCCAGATGCGATTGTCGGCCTTGAGGCTCGCCCACCAAGAGGAGTAGGGGGTTCCCAGCTCCCCCACAGGAAGGTTGACCATGTTCATGGCTTGGTGCTGCTCGCCTTCGGCCCGAGAGCGGACGTGGCACAAGTCCCGCATCGACTTCGAGCGTATCGGTGCCCTCTTTGAAGGGTCACCGCCGGACGATCCGACACCCCCTTTCCTTTCGCACCCCTCGAGCCCTCGCCTTGGGGAGCAGCCCCGGACGACCCCGAGACGACACTCTTTCGAGTAGCCGAGCTCGCAGACATCTTTCGGACCACAGTCTTCGCCTTCTTCTGAGGGCGACTTGCCTTAGGGGACTCTAGCGACCTCCTCTATGTGCCCTTCTATGAGGCACCCCTAGCTCTGGAACCCTCGCCAACCCGGGACGGAGGCGCGGTCACCTTAGCGTGAGGCGTCCTCTTCACCGACTGAGGATCCACCATCTCTGCAAGGAAAAGCTCGGTCGGTCAGAGCTCGGGGCAAAATGGGTGATCCGTGACATAAGAGTGGTCGTACCCCTAGCGGCTGGGCTTAGTCCCGCCTCGACCAGCCATTCCTCGATCATCTCTCGAATCGCCCGAGACGAGGACAAAATTCCCCTCAAACGATCCACGTCTGCTGTTTCTCCGATAGAAAGAAGCGGGGGGACATTGTCGATGGTTCAGGAAGACCATCCGGTACTAAAACTCCATCCCCAACTACAATTGATAAAGAAGAAGCGACTCTTCCAACCCTTGTTGTTGGAAGGAGCGCTGCTGATCTTAAAACCGCTATGGGCTGTCAGATAATATTTGCCTTGCCCCTTATACAAATGGAAGCAGGCCAAGAAGAGGCTCCGGCTCAGCTCGATCCCTGCTCCCCGAGAAAAGCCACCAAATAGCGCCAAGAGTTCGGCGCCATCTGAGACGACGATATCCCCCACTTACAGAGGCAATCCTCGATAACGGGATGCAGCGGGAATCGTAGTCCCGCCTCGAGGTCACCCACGGTTAGCCCAAATCCATGGGGAAACTGATCGTAGGGCCGCTGACCGGGCTGAGGGGTATGAACACTATAGCACTTTGAGATACATTAGCGATCCCGAAGTGCCCCCAAAACTTCCTCGGTTACCACCGAGTCCACATCATGCCATGACTTGAGGTTTTCAAGTGTGGTAGAACTTCCTACGACCTCTAAGGACGCGCCACTCGAAGATGAGCTGACAATCTCTACCCCAAGACCCCTAGAGAAAGACGAAGAAGAAGATGATGATGAGGAAGATGAAGAAGAAGAAGATGGAGACATTCCGACCTCAAAGTTAGAATAAAGGAGCCGGGGCACGGAACGACAAACAGCAAAGTGATGGCAACCGCTCTGGGGGAGCTTATAAAGGGAAGGAAAACCCACCGCCAAGGGCGTCGTTTGGGCTTCCCGAGGGAAGAGATGATCGCTGCATTTAAGGCCCGTCGCGACTCTTGGGATTTCCCCATATTCTCCAGCCTTGGAACGCCCGCCAGAGACCACTCACGGCAAAAGATCTCCTGCCAGAGACCACTCGTGACAAAAGATCACTCGCCAGAGACTGCTCGTGACAAAAGATCTCCCGCCCGAGATCGCTCGTGACAGGAGACTTCCCGCTGCAACCAATGCCGGCCCAGTCTTTGCCCGAGTCTCTTCAGATCAGTTCCCGACTTGCGACTCGCCGGCCCAGTCTTTGCCCGAGTCGCTTCAGATCGGTTCCCGACATGCGACTCACCGACCTAGTCTTTGTCGGAGTCACTTTAGATCGGTTCTTGACTTGCGACTCGTCGGCCCAGTCTTCGCCCGAGCCGCTCTAGATCGGAGCCCCGACTTGTGACTCATTGGCCCAATTTTTGCCCGAGTCACTTCAGATCGGTTCTCAACTTGTGACTCGCTGGCCCAGTCTTTGCTCGAGTTGCTTCAGATCGGTTCCCGACTTGTGAGTCGCCGGCCCAGACTTCACCCGAGCCGCTCCAGATTGGAGCCCCGACTTGCGACTTGCTGACCTAGTCTTCGCCTGAGTCGCTCTAGAACGATCTCCTGACTTGCGTCTCGCCACTACTATCCCGCTTGGACCCAGTTGCCAGGCCAACAGTTCCAACCCTACCTAAAGCACAACACACCAGCTCGACTGCCCCTGGCAAGCAACGAATACATACACAGCGCTCTGATCCAGGCACACCCCTCATCCTTAAGGACCCAATTGTCACGAACGGTCGTCGCGCATCCGCAACAACTTCGTTCAACGAACCGTTCGTGACATTCATCTACATGTACAACTATTTGGCAGCATGTTTTGTCTTAGTTTTAAGTCATTTTGCATGTAAAAATATAAGTTCGAACAAGTTGGAACGCTACAAAGCGACTGCTCACCAAATTGAGCAAAACAGCCCCAAAATAGCTCCATTTTCGTGTGCCAGGGGCTATTTTCTGCAACTCGCTTTCGCTCACAAAACGTCAACCATCTCAGCACCCTAGAACCACCCGGGTGGCACCATGGGGGATGGGGCTTCGGTATAGTGTCGGACATTGAAAAACCTTTCGCAAGTTCTCACGTTACATTGACGGGAACTTGTTGTCGCGCTCGGCACCCGGTGAGCAGTTGTTTGTGGACTTGCAGTTGTTCGTTCAACCCTCTAAAGTCCTTGTTTTCCCCCTCTCCCTCTTTTCTCTTGTGCACGCAAAGTGCTCGTTGAATTGCTTGTAAAGCTTCCCCCTTTCGCGAGACGTCGGGACTTGTCCGTCGCTCGTTCTTCGAACTAATCAACTTTCTCTTTTACAGGTCCTTCGGGACCTGTGAGAGGTTGCAAGTGGGTTGATCTTTGCGGAGCAATATCGCAAGGGCGAAGCGTGACTTAGGCAATGCAAGCTAAGTTTGCGTCTTTGTCGCAAGAATGCCTCGCGACTCAGGCAACGCAAGCTAAGTTCGTGTCTTGGCCGCAAGGATGCTTCACACTTTAGGCAATTCCAGCTAAGGTCGTGACACCGTGGCACGCCTCGGTGGGGGGGAGAAGTGATAAGGTATATTTTGGGCCTTAGCCATGTCACCGCCAAGTACCACGCCATGCCACCGATAGGTCAGCGAGCAGAGCACACCCACGCGCCAAACCAGGATTCGTACCGAGGCACTCCTCGGTACGTCCTATCCCAGAAAGCTCAGGATGGCGCCGCATGGCGTCGCTCCGCGCATCCCAGGGCGACGGCCACACCAAGGTATGCCCTCACCCACCAAGGAACCGATGGCCATGCCAAAATCTACGTATCGTTGACCTTCATACAGTAGTATAAAAACCCTTGGCCAGCATCTGGCCAGGGGGAGGCAAAAACGAGAATACCCCACACTGACTTATTGGTCGAGGGGCCACAATCGGCAACAACCCGACGAGGGCCTTTTGTGCAGGAAAGCGACCAACTCCCAAGGCGCAACCATCTCGATCGAGAGGCATTCCAACTAAGAGCCGCCAACCAGCATCCCGACCGAGCGACACCAAGTGACATTCCAGCACCGGCACCCCCATCCTGAGGACGTGACTGGCTTCGGCAACCACTTCAGCCGGTCGAAGACTCCCGACATTGACCTGTGGACCAAGCCGTGCTGACTCATTAGCCACGACGCATCAGTTCACCAGCAATTGTAATGAGTTTTTTTTTCATGCAATGTATTTTCGTTGACAGTCTCTCTAGATCGGTTTCCTAAACCTTTTATTTATCAAAAAATATCATCCCTTATACTTACAAAATTGACACTCTTTCCTTGCATGTGCGTTATGAATCATAAGAATCTTGATATCTAAGACGATAAATAATGATTGAAAATGCATATATTTTGTTCGACCAATAAAGATACAAATAACAAATGGATAATAAATTCTTGATTATATATATTTTTAGAGGTAATAAGGAATCAAATATATGGACATTTGAATGTTAGGACTAGAGAGTGAAATGAACCTCACTAAATAGACTAAGTTAGGTTTATAAATAAGGGATGATCTATCTCCTCTCACAATAAGCATTATCGAAGGGACACTCTTGAGGTGCTAATCGAGGTTGATATGAGGAAACCTTCCTCTCTCCCGTTGCTAAGGCGCTAATTGTGGAAGATATGAGGAACTCTTTCTCTCTCCCTCGTTGTTGAGGTGCTAATTGAGAAAGTTATGAACCCTCTCACCTCCGCTCCTCAAGTACTAATCAAGGAAGATACGATATTTCACTTCTCATGTGAATGACATAAGTGTCGCTTCAGGATCATGTTGAAAAGACGTCACTCGAGTGTCTCGCTCTCTTCCATTACTAGGCACCAATCGAGAAGGATACGAAGAAGATATACTCTCTCTCCTCCCACATAAGTGTTTCATCGAGATAGTTCCGAAAAGACACGTGAATCGGGAAGACATGACCCGTACTAGAAGATATGTTACGACGAAAGCACAAGACGAAATACGCTTGAGACACATGAGTCGAGAAGACTTGACCCGCGTGGAGAGTAATTTGCTACAACAAAGGATCGAGTCAAATGGTGCATGAGGCACATAAGTCAAGAAAAATCTGACTCGCGCTAAGCAAAATCCGCTACGGTAGAGGCACAAGGCGAAATATGCTTCAAACGTGTAAGTCTAAAAGACCCAACTCACATGAAAAGAAACCTGCTATGGCGAATGATCAGGCTAAATGGTGCTCGAGGCACATGAGTTGAGAAAAATCTGACCTGTGCCAAGCAAAATCCACCACAATGGAGACGCAAGGCTTGAAATACCTGAGATACCTAATTTGAAAAAACTCGACCCATTGGATGAGATCCCGAATGCTCCTATGCCAAAAAAACCATACAACGCACTTCGAACCCAAGAGCTCTAAAGCATACCTTTGAGAGGGGGACAAATGATAGGGAATAAATAATCAGCCAACCATCACTCGTCACACAAACACCATGTAAGGCCCGTGAGAGGAAAGAGGCTCAAACAACCCGACACCCACTTACCCGCGTGGATAGGAGTCTAAGAGGCAACTTGAGTCGGTTATCGAATTGTCTTCCTTGCAAAATATTCACAAGAATATTCTCAAAAGTCTAGGGAGCAGCTCGGGACAATCACGAACTATCTCCCTACAAAATATTCATAGGATTATTTTTGGGAGTCCAAAGGGCAGCTCGAGTTGATTATAAATCACCTTCCTAGTAGAATATTTATGAGATATTTTATCTCAAGATTAGATATAAAAACATACCCTAACTTCGGATGAGAGGAACTCAAAAGCTAAAGAAGTGAACTTCAATACTAACATAAACATTAGAGGGGCTAACTCAAAAAGTTTCTCTAACTTTGATTTTTATGCATGCAATGACTCAGGAGAAGACGCTCTTCACCTCGGATGACTCCGCACATATCGTACTAACAAAGACATCAATGATATTTTTTCATAATAATTATCTATCGAAAGATATTATATCCTTGTCATTTTTCATATGCCTAAACATAATATGAGATCGATGATAAAAGAAGATTTAACATGTGAACATATGCATGTTAAGTTTGTGTGCATATAAATATATTAAAAGGACTCGATTATGATCACAACCGTCGTCATAAAATCGAGGACCAAAAAAAGCCTAATTTTATGGATCTGATGCGGCGCATGTCTCACCAATGACGTGACATCCTACAAAAGCAGTACCACATCCCTCCCATGGTTGAAGTTATGATCTCCTGTTCTAGATACAGAAGCACTGGTCTGAAGAGAGTACTTCACAAGCCATGCCCGTCCATGGAATGGCCACCGGGGGATTAGTATGTGACGCTTGTCTCAACCACATCAGATGGATGGTGCTACAGTCAGCAAAGATGGCACACGTATTTGCATGTAGCCAACCCAAAGCGGGTTCACTCCACGACACCAAGCAAGTCCATGAAATCACCTCTCAATAGCAATATGCTTCTGACACTCGAAACCTGTCCAGGGATCGGCCCCCTTCGCAAAGGACATGCCACATCCCCCCTCCCTCCACTCCGTCCTCGTTTTACCACCGTGAACAGAACAATAAAGTGAACTGCTGCAAATAGCAGAACAGCCAAATCCTTGTGAGCTCAGTTTCATAAATTCTACCACCTCCATTTTCTCTTGACACCGCTCTATCTGTAGATCCTCTCTCCCATCTCCATCAACTCTTCTTCTTCTTCCCCTCCCATATGGGATCCAAAACCTTCGGGAGTTTTGGGCTCCACTGCACTTTACTGTTACTTCTAGTTGCCTCTTTGCATGGCATAACGACAGAGAGCTTAGCCCACAAGCGTCGCAACAACGGCGGGTCGGCGAGGAAGTGGGAGAGGGCGAGCGGTGTCGGTTGCAAGAACATGTTCCGAGGGAGATGGGTTTACGACGAGACCTACCCGCTCTACGACTCCTCAAGTTGCCCCTTCTTGGAGCCGGAGTTCGATTGCCAGCGATACGGCCGGCCCGACAAGATGTACCTCAAGTACAGGTGGAAGCCCGGTGGTTGTGAGCTCCCAAGGTTAGCTTCTCTCTGCTGTGTTCATTACTCGCTGCTATTTCGCACCAAGTGAATGGGGGAATCCTGAAGGTTCGACGGCCAAGATTTGCTGAAGAGGTGGAAAGGCAAGAAGATTATGTTTGTGGGGGACTCCATCAGCTTGAACCAGTGGCAGTCACTGGGCTGTATGCTTCATGCCGCGGTGCCGAACGCCAGGACGACCTACACAAGAAAGGAGGCTCTCTCCACCATCGCATTCGAGGTGCCCTTCTTTCTCTCTGAAACCTCTGCGATATCCCCCTCTTTGTTCTTTCTCATCACCAGCATCATCATCATCATCATCAACCCTCCTTCCCCTACCTAGTTCTCCAAACTCTGTTATGAATCGCTCTTTTGTTTCGTGGAGATTTAAGATCTCAAGCATCACATCCGCTGGCACATGATGTGGTGGTGGTGCCCAATTGTTCACGTGTCCTGTATCCAAGAAGGAATCACACTCATCATGTCCTGAGAGACCGCAACAGCAAGGCATGTCATTGCACTGTGAATCTTGTTTTCCTCACCAACTCCCCAGATTGGCATTTCCTGAGCTCCTGTCACGAGAGGTAATGACCGAACTCCGTGACGCGCCCTTCCGCTTTTTATAATAAGAAACCTCTAAAGTTGTAGAGATTGGAACAAGTGTTCAGTTCGTCTGCACCAAGGCAACTAGCCATGACCTTTGATAAGCTTCCTAAAGAGTAAAAACCCCGAGTTTTCTTATTCTTCTGTCATATTCTGTAGAGAACATGCCATCGAGAAAGAGCCATCACTGGCGTTGCTTTCCATCTGGCCTTCCAGTATGGCGATGCGTTTTTCCGGTCAATGCATCATGGCCAAGAGTGCAAACCCGACAAAGGATTTTGACAATCCAATTTTTCATTCATTTAGATACCAAATCTGTCCCCGTTCATCGGCTTCTGCTTTGCTTCGTCCTGCCCCTACTTTTTTCTCTTTTCTGTCATTCACTGTTCCTCTTTGTTTCATGTCACCTCAAACCGTTCCGCCTTTTTCTCCTTTCTCTGAACCTTTGCCTCAGCTTTTATTTTACACCCATCTTGTACGACGAAGCATTCTTGGGTATTACAATGGGAATAAAGTTTGGGGTCCCAAGAACAGTTCCTGCTGATGCGCCCTCGTGTGATTCGGAAAGGCCATCTAACAACAAAATTTACCTTGTGGCAAGCCTACTCTCTGCCACGGATTCTAGCCTATCTATGAGCATTTTTCACAAAACAAACTCCGCCATATACCCAAAAATATCGAGAGACAAACGAGAGAACAGTCTGAAATAGTTAGCTCACCTGCTGCTCCAGTCAAGTAGAGATTTTAGCTATGAAAGCACATGAGTGCAACAATGAAAGCATGGTAAAGAATTAAATGAAACTACAGCTAACAACAGGCGCTACTGCAGGATTATGGAGTGTCGGTAGTGTACTACCATACCACATACCTGGTGGACATAGTGAACGAACCCATCGGCCGCGTCCTGAAGCTCGATTCCATCCAGTCTGGCTCGGTGTGGCTGGGCGCCGACGTGTTAATCTTCAATACCTGGCATTGGTGGACTCACAGAGGAAACAGCCAACCGTGTGAGAGATGCCCTAACTCCGAACCCTGCATTATTATTTGGAAAAGCTGTTATTTCATCTACCATGTCAGTCTGACAACAGCAATCTTGTGGTGCAGATGGGACTATGTACAGGACGGAGTCCAGGTTTACAGAGACATGGATAGGTTGCTGGCCTTCAACAAGGGGCTAACTACTTGGGCCAAATGGGTGGATTCCAACGTCAATCCTGCCACAACCAAAGTCTTCTTCCAAGGGATATCCCCAACCCATTACCTGTAAGTTCTACAACCACAGTCAGTTGTAAATTACGATCAACAGAAAGAAAACATACATGAAAACAACTATATGCCTAAATGAAAAAGGAACTAATTTCTTGAAATATGTACAAGAACATCATCTAGCAGTTCCCTCTAGGAATCTTAATCCCCTTCTCTTGGAGTTCTCTCACTATGCCAAAAGCATTGGCTGTTAATGAACCAACCATCTTTGTTGTTTCCTTGTTTCTATTTGGACAAATGCATCAGCTTTGTAACAAGAAGGAAACCTAAAAATCCATGTCTTCAAATTTTAACACAAATGCTAACATTCAGTATAAAGACCCCCAATATCTCACAGGGATCGGACCACCACTAGTTATTCAAGAAGCTTAGAGATTAACAAGAATAAAAATGAGCAGCTCTTTACAATTTGTCAACAACATCAAAATGACCGATGTCAAAAGTGTTTCTCTTATGCATGATAACACATTGCTTACAAGAATCATTGTGCAACCGATAAAGCCTGCATATATAGGATTGTAGTATGCCTATCTCATATCGGATCCAAACCTTAATGAGTATGAAAGACAAAGAATAAGAAACAAGAAAGATTAAAAAAATAAATGAAAGGAAAAATAGAGAGAAAATAGACAGATAAACATTTAACTCGCAACAGAGAGTACACCATCTCTGTGCTTGAGCAACATCAGCTTGAAGACCCACTCAATTGCCATTGAGGTTACTGGTACAGATCCTTTAATTTCTCTCCTTCCAAACAAACAACTCACCATTCAGGTTATTGCTACAGATACTTTGATTTCTCTCCTTCTGGACAAACCAACTCCAGCCATAATCATAGACAGGCTAATCTTTTTTTACTTGCTACTACCACAGCTCTCAAGAAGATTCCTTCATCCTAATGTAATGAACATTGGTATCGATCAGCTATGTTCTGCTTACCTCCACACAACCATAGTTTGCAAAAGCACATTTCATAGTCTTCAATATCATCACAAAACAGACAACTGAGTGAAACCTTTACTTCTGTTTTAAAGAGAATTAGCTTAGTGCAAAGTCTCTTATTGTTTAGCAGCCAAGGTATCGATCTTCTTAATACAGTCAGTTACTCTCCTGATAAGCTGGATCATGCTAAATCATGACAAATTACATTTCCGGTATGTTTTGGTGCATAACCAGTACAAACATGAAGGCTGAGGTCCAGATCCCACTGATTATTTCTTATCCTAACATTGAATCTTTCGGTGACTTCCACTTTCCAGAATTCATCTTACAAGGAACGCAAATCAATCCCTTGCATGGTTCTATCATAATTTACTTCTTTTCCTTGTATACCAACACAGAAACACTCAAGCCTTCATTTTTAGATTAATAAGAAGAAAATTTTGAAATAAACATGAGAAGACTTCTACCGTTCTTGGTACGCTTTGGTGCATAACCGGTACAAACATGAAGGCTGAGATCAGATACCACTGGCTATTTCTAATCCTAACATTGAATCTTTCAGTGACTTCCTCTCTCCAGCATTCAATTTATAACGGATGTAAATCATCCCTTACATGGTTCTATCATAATTCACTTTTTTCCTGTGTATGTGCTAGAACAGGAACACTCATAAGCTATTGTTAAGATTAATAAGAACGAAGAATTGAAAATAAAGATAAGAAGACTTATGTTCTATTCATTCCCTCGAAATGCATCAAGTAAAGAAATTCAAGCAACCATATAGGTCTTATAGGTTATGTTGATGGAGCTGATAAATCATTTCTTCCTTAATTCTGAAATCAGAGGGGTTGATTGGGGAGACTCAAGTGCAAAGAACTGTTACAGACAGATCCAACCGGTCAATGGATCAACTTACCCTGGTGGTCCAGTTCCAGCTCAGGGCATCGTGAAGAGTGTTCTTAGTACCATGACAAAGCCAGTTTATCTGCTTGACATAACCTTGCTCTCCCAACTCAGAAAAGATGCACATCCATCTGCATACAGTGGAGATCATGCAGGCATGGATTGCAGCCACTGGTGCGTTTCTGGCCTTCCAGATACTTGGAATCAGATCCTATATGCAGCACTCTGTTGATGGAATAGATGTTTCTGACGATATTTGTGGAAGGACTAGAAAGTACACAATTGGTAACTGTTTAGAAGTTAGGAAGAATTATTTTCAATATCTGTTAATGTATTCTTCAGTGAGTCAATGGGGGGTATGGTCAGTGATAATAATCTCTTGCTTGGACAAATATGAAATCAAGAAGCCTAAAAAAAAATGGGCAAAATTGTAACATTGTCATTTGTCATACCAATAAAATATCATTTTATCAATATCAGAGGGTTCAGTAGCAATAGTTTAATTTATGATGCAAAGTTCTTTGTTTGGAAGCAGAACCTCATATTCATGTGTTTTTTCCCTTGAGTTGTCCGTTACATGATGAGATGGTGGACAATATAGTTAGCTCCATTGATACCACAAGAGGTTAAACTAATTCTTCCAACAAAAATATTTTGATCAATGACTAAACGAAGCTGCAGCTGCAGATCCAGATAGTAAAACAGCATATGCAAGACTGCCACTAATGCCAAATGATTCAGGGAAATGTTAGCATACGAACAAATGCCAATATTCAAGCCTGCTTTTTAGTGAAATCAACTAATGAACATGTATGTGTCTTTCAGTGAAAAGAGATAAAAGGGAGAAAAAAAAAACGCCAATAACAAAACTTGCCAGAGATAAATCACAATAAGAAAGTAGTTACTACAATTATTATTACTCCAAGAAAAACTTTAAAGTTAAGAGAACACAGAATAAAGCCTACATAACCGTCTGAAAGACTAGCAATGACATTCTATGAAAGCATTATAATGAAAAGGTAAGGAAAAGACAGAAGCAAGGACGACCATACAAAGGCATCAGTAGCCAACATATATTGCAGCATTCACTATGTAGCAATCATCATTTTTGTCTCCCATCGCTTCAAGATAAACACCACTTGAGCATATCATCCCTCCATCGACAACCTCCACCTTAATAATTTCGCCACTACAATAAGATAAACAAATTCATAATGGTTGTCAGAAATGCCTACATATGTTGGACACCTATCATCTCAATATATTCGTGAGGATGTCATAGAAAAAGATATAAATCTTCTCAAACATATTTCTCAAATTCAACAACACCTGAAGTTATATAGAGGCAAGAAATGCTAATTCTAATTTATCATAAAACAGCAAAGGACTGAGGTGCTTCTTCAGACACGTCACGCTATAAATGTTGCAAATTTACAGAAATTCATAGATTAGGTTATTCAGTGAAAAGAACTCTAGATATAGACATGAACAATTAGCTAGTTTTCTATCATATAATGTTTCGTATGGGCTACTGTTTAATTAGATAAGGAATCAATAATGCAACAAGAAATCAGTAGGAAAAACTCAAGAGCACATGTTAAACAGCAACAATAAGATTAATCCTCATTTAAACATATCTCACTTTGGTACAAGCCTGCAGCACAAAATTCTACTCGAGAAAAAGAAAAGGAAAACAAAGAAAAGTATTCAACTCATATACAAGATAGATCAAAGTTCTTCAGACATTAAATTAAGCATTCCTGCAGCTCTAAAAGTTTGATACCACTTAGTGAAACAGCTAAGTCATTTACAAATATAACAGATTATCAAAGAATCATTATCCTGGGCGGGCATATAGCCTTTCCATTTAATTATTTACTGGATAAGAATTGCATGTTTGTGTTACCCAACTTTCTAACTGAATTCTGCAAACCATACTTGGAAATTGTAACTGATAATTTCCAAATATAGACTTTGGTAAATTCTCCCACAGATACCTTGTCACTTTGATCAGTGAAGGTCTCATCAATCAATTCCATTAAGAACTTAAGAGACCTCTTGTTAATTCACTAGTGTCGCTTCATTGACCTCAAGATTAATTCACTTGGACTTCCTGGCTTACACACATCGTGATCATTGCAATGAATATATCCCAGGCAGGAAGCCAAGTGCATTGTAAAAGCATCATTTATACCTCCCAAATCAACAACCTCATAGAACCAGACAATTCAAACGATCGGGAAACAAGTGGGAATTAACGATTTAGACTCACTAAGGAAAGACAGATTTAACCCTCTCAATATCGAGCAGATGCTGGGTAGACCGAGGGACTCCTAGCTTGATTACAAGCTTCATCTGATCCGAATTAACACCAGGAATCGACCCTGCACAGAGAACACAATGACGAAAATTTTTCAGCAAGCTTAAAGAATGACTCAACCCTAAGTTTTCAGCAGCCAATTCAACAAACAATCCAAGATCCTCAAGGTCAGTAGAATACCTAATCATAAACATGAGAAAGAAAAGAAAAGAGGAACTATTAACCTCGTCGAAAAGCAGGGATGGAGTTGGAAGAGATGGCGTCGCGGCAAGCGCGCATCGCAGCGGTGGTTATATCTTGCCTGGCAAAACGAGAGAGAGAGAGAGAGAGAGAGAGCAATGACGAAAATTTTTCAGCAAGCTTAAAGAATGACTCAACCCTAAGTTTTCAGCAGCCAATTCAACAAACAATCCAAGATCCTCAAGGTCAGTAGAATACCTAATCATAAACATGAGAAAGAAAAGAAAAGAGGAACTATTAACCTCGTCGAAAAGCAGGGATGGAGTTGGAAGAGATGGCGTCGCGGCAAGCGCGCATCGCAGCGGTGGTTATATCTTGCCTGGCAAAACGAGAGAGAGAGAGAGAGAGAGAGAGAAGACGAGCTACACCAACAGTAATCAATTGTAGGGAGAAAGGAAGGACGCGATTCGATCGGAGTTCGGATGGAGTTACCCATGCTGATCATAGCCGACGCCCATCTCGACGAAGAGGAGCTTCATCGAGGGGACACCCTCCTCCTCTTCCTCTGCCGTTGTGGGTCGCCGTTCGCCCTCCATCGATCTTGCGAACTGGCGAAGGGAGCACGAGAGAACTCCTCTTCCGCTCCTCTTCTCTAAAGGAAGAGGCGGGCGGTAACGGTGGATTAGGTTAGCATGCGAGAGAGACGGCCGCAGGAGAGGAAGAGTCGGGGAGCCGCAGAGGCCCGAATTGTTAAGCAACAGCATTTTCTGGTAAGAGGAATACCAAAAGATAAAAGACCACTCGAAGCAACAAGTTTTCATTATCCATAACAAGATAAAAAACAAGTGTCGATTGGACTAGAATAAGACCGTTATGGAACCGACCAAATAGAGCTTCCAGTTGGTTCCCTTCCTTTCATGTATTACCTTGACATTAATGAACAGAGTCCTTTACAATTGGTAAACCAGTGGATTTTGAACTAAGCTTATTCTCTCAAGGAAGTGATAGTTTAACCATACAAATCTGGGACATGAAGCTCGAATGATCATGATATTAAACCATATCCAGTGGCACCAAACTATTGGAGGTATATTTGTAATCGAATTGATCAAAAGTAGTTCATATCGGCATTTGTTGGTGCAATCCAGGTTTGATTTAGAAGAGTATATGACACGGTCATCCATACCCCCATCTGAAATTACATCTCATACATTTAGTCTTTATTTTAATAAATTTAAACTCTTTAATTCTCAAAGTTTATCTCCATAACGCAAGTTTATTATTTATTCTATCTAAATTCTCATCAAGTAAAACAATCTCATTGGTAAATAAAATATCCTAGATAGATAGATAGATAATAGACGAGATATCAACTCCAAAGAAATCACATGAGAGCATAGAAGCAAGATTGTTATGCTCGCATGCCCACCAAGAACAGGAATATTAATACCTGCATAATGTTATCCCATTGATCTATCGAATACATTAATCATGAACAAAAGCAAGAAGCAGGCATTACCATCTACAGGAACCTTTAGCTTGCCAGCGTAGGAAGTTTTTAGCTCTCGTCCTATGTTTCGCCCTTCCTGAACACCTCAGATGCAATCAGCGTGGTCCGATTATACAAAACAATAACATAATTCAACTCCATATATAGATGAGAGTGAAGGCTTGGTTGGAAAAAGGAAAAGAGGCAGAAAGCTTCGCTGATTGCCGCTACAGAAACTCATATGCTAGGGCAGAACTTGGTAATGGCAGTGCCGAGCGACTCGACGATGCCGGCGTTTTCGGGGCATGCCAGCCGGGATGATTACCACATCAAAGCCTGCTCCTCGCCCACAAAGCGGCACCCCGTGGAGTCATTTAGATGCAAACCCCGGAACCGATCGGATCCACTAACGACAAACAGGATCGGGAAAGGGTAGAGATCTACACACTCCCGACAGAGGGGGAAGAGGAGGCGATTACCTGGAAGCGGGTGTTGATGTGGATTGAACTTCACGAGGAAGGCGAGGGGCTGGCAGATCCCGCCAGCGGCGCGAGGATGGCAACCTTGCGATCGGAGGGAGAGTCGGAGGAGAAGAGGGGGCGGGGGGGGAGACTATTGTGGGTGGAAAAGGAACAGAAACGAGGAGACGAGGACGACGCTAACGAAGAAGTGGCGGGAGAGTTAATACATCGAGAGGGCGGAGGGCCTAAACGGGTTTCGGAGCAACTGGATCAGGGCGTTCGGCCTCGGTTGAGTCGTGCTTATTGGATCGGGGATGGAAATTCAGTCGGATTCGAATTCAATAATCGGATTAGGGAGTATCTGTTATCTCAGCTGTCTTGCGCATGTAGGCTTCCCCTGCTTTTGTGAGGCGAAGACAGGCCCAGCAGCCCGCCGTAGGAGCACCTGCTTTTGTGATTTTACTCGTATGGATTTTGCTCGGGATTTGCACGACTCTAACATGAGATTATTTGATTGTATTTATGATAGGATACTTGAGACAATGTCGATGGAAGAGATTTTTTTAATTATTTATCTTAGATTTTATATTTTTATTTATAAATAGATAGAATCTCGTAGAGACTCAATATGATATAGGACGTTGAGAGATTACATATCTTCTCTAATCTTCTTTTAGTCCTTATTCCAATTTCATCTCTTAAAGCTATTATATAAAGGATAAAAATATACGACAATGTGAGTTTGCTGATTAACATCATTGTTTCTTTCGGATTGAACGACGGTGCGCTTATGGATCAGATAAAGATTTTCTGAATAGCATCAAAAGATACACAATCATAATATTTTTTTATGGTTATTTAATTTTAATTTCTGATATTAAACTTTTTTATATAATAATATAATTATAATTTTTATGTTAACAATTAATATTAAAGCCATATTTTAAGATCAAATACTTTATATCGTAAAAATATATCATATATATTTTTGTATATTAGATTTCTGTTGTCAATCTACTTTTTTGTCTTGTTCATCCTGTTAGCTACTTGCAAGCAATGCAAGGTTCCTTATGATTAATCGATGGATTATTATTGACGGTATTGTTAAGGGCGATGACTTCCATTAGTCTCTAACCCTATTGCGGGTAATGGCTATAGGTGCTATTGTACGTAATGAAAGTGCGATGGGCTACAACTAGCGACGATCACATGCACGGTTATGATTGCTTATCTGAATCAACTTTGTTGTGATTGACCTACCTTGGTTGCAGGCAATTGCAGTAGTGTCGCTACCTATGATGGTTGCAAGGTTGCCTTTGATTGACAATTGTAGTAATATCATTGTGATGGCGTTTGCTGGCCATGATTGGCATCGATTAGATGCTGAAGGTTGCGATTCCCAACAACTAAGCGACATACAAGAATAGTCACAGCAATCAATAGGGTCATCGAGTGGACACTTGAGCACAACTACGCACCGTGGTGATCGTGTGGGTCATCGATTTACGCATATGCATAGTCACATGATGAGATGATGGTGTTCGATTACCGATGCATAGCCACAGAGGTATTCTACCGATGAGGAACTAACACACATAAGAATAGTTGCGATAGCATGCAAGTGGCAAATGGCCGCATACCGTAGCGATCACATTCGTTACGGAGTGACGATTGAGAAGAAAAGAAAAAAAAATAGGGTTTCATTTATTAAAATTATTGCTTTGCCCTTATTGATCTTTTAATGATTTTACCTTTTAAGAATCAAATATTTCCACAATATATCCCAAAATAAAGTTATAATTTTATCCTTTTGAAATTAATTTTTTTTAACTTATGTCCTCAATTATAAAATTGACTAATTTAATAAAATATTTTGATCTGACTTGAGTCTAATTGTATTTTAATTGCTTGATTAGATTTAGATTCGATTAAATCGAAATAAAAAAATAAATTATTTATTAATTTTTTATTTTTGTCAATTTTAATTTTGATTGATTTAATGGGCTTATGTTTAGCTTAATTAAATAAGATTGACGGGTCTAATTTAAGGTTCTATACGAAGCTAAAAAAATATAAATTATGATTTTCTTTTATAGTTTTCTCATATGATATATTGACAAAATTTATATATATAATAATTAAAATCTAATTATTATTCATGGATATTGGTTTTGTTATTTACATTCATATATTTAAAATTATAAAATAATATTTATTTTTATTTAAAGATATAATTTATTCATGATTATAGTTATTATATGAGTTTTATTTTATATTAATTAATATATAATAATTATTATAGCTATTATTATTAAATTATTTTAGTATAAATTAAATTAAAAAATATTTGGTGAATACTATTTATAATTTATATTCTTAAGTTTTATTTGACTGATAATTACCAATGTGACATAGAATGATAGGATTATGAGATATAAATTATAATAAATATCTTATTATTTATAAAAAAATTTAAATTATATTTTATATTATTATATTGGTCTTCTAGTTGTCATAGTGGCCTAGATCAATAACTTATAAAATTACATTAAAGAATTCATCCTAAATGATAAAAATAATATTCATAATTACATATAATTAAGATATTTGGATAATTTCAGATAATTTACTTCAAATAATTATGTGATGTTGTAGAATGATACTATTTTGGATATCCCTACAGCATATAGTTATATACCAAAAAATAATAATACTATTCCATAAAGATGGTATTAATCCTCCATAAATAATTTTGAGTGAACATTATATATGTTAATATTTTACCTAAATTTGAAATATAGATGATATTAATATTTTATTATATTTTTAAAACTCATAGTATTAAGTTATTTTATATTTTACAGTGGTACTTCCTTTATTACATTCTTATAAATATCTTTATATTTTTTAATTAAATTATTATAAATAACTGGAGTATATAAAATTTACATGAAAAGAGACAAAGAATTATATGCTCACATATATGAAATAAAATAATAATATTTTTAAATATTGATTCTGTAAATTATCTCAATAGTAGAAAATCCACTTAACATTTTAAATTTATGTTAGTTAGAGGAGAAATTTATAGGAAAAAATATTTTAAAAAATATATTATTATATTATTAACAATAAAAGCTAATTTTATGATATGTCTTTAGGCTAATAATTAAGCTTTATAACTATGAAATCCTATCTTAAGACTTCATATGATCAAACTTAATTGTGAAGTCACAGTTCTATGCATTATGATATAAAGTACTTAATGGTCAGAGAAAAAATATTAAAAATAATTAATATCAATTAAGAACTTGAGTTCTATATTGTTGAACCTTAAAACCTAAAGTATTTAAAAGAATATATTTTTATGATTGAGTTTGTGAGCAACCAATAAAAGTTATGGTAAAACATATTTGAGTATATATTATAATTGATATTATTGTTTATGTAATTAAAGTTATTTATTTCTATTACTCTGCTAATATTTATATATATACACATTATAGTTGAATATAATAGCATAATTATCTTGATAAAATAAATTATAAATATTATTTTAAACTATATTATAAAAGGTTAATAGTGTTATAGTACATAGAATGAAATTTGATATTGATGATATATAATCACTATGACTCATATTAGTATTTAAACTTAATATAATTTATTATATTTGTTGGACTTATTTTCTTATTTTATAAAATTCATGCATATGTGTAAAATATTTTTTTGAAGTTTTAAAATCTAATTAATTAAAATTAATTAATTAATTTTTATTTATTTTAATTTAAAATTTTTTATATACTTTACTAATTAATTGGCCAAATGAGAGAATTTTTTATTACATGATATATCTAATTAGATAATATATTATAAATATGATTAGATTTTAATTATAATTATTATTTAATAAAAAAATTATGATATAATTCCTTAAGATATGAACTTAATGAGAGAGACTCTTTTAATTATTTATCATAGATCAGTCGAGGTTCTCCTTCTGCATATGCTTTATGCCGTGCTGCTAGTAGTGCCTTTTCATTGGTCTTCTTGTGAGTCTCCCTCTGTTAATGCTGACTACTATCTAGTGGAGACGAAACAATGCTTCGGATGGGACGCATCCCTTGCATCCACCACACCTAAATTGCAATATGTTTTTAGTGGGGAGCAAGCAAACGGGAATTTTTGACTAATTGAAGTTGGTGCAATTGACTTTATAGTTAATGGATTTGATCATGATTGTGCCGAGCAATCGTGAAAGCTGGATCATGTATGCCAAGGTTTTGCCAAGACATTTCCAGTGCCACTTCCAACCATAGAGGAGGCCTTCATTTCCTCTTGAAACAGTAGCTACAACGTCGCCGGTAAGACTTCATTATCATCTTGCTAACCTCAAGTTTTCTTGATTCACACTGGACACAGTGTGTGACAGTGAGCGATTACCCCTTCTTTGCACTTTGCAGAACCTGTCGATTCCAATCGATGAGTTCATGAACGGGAACTCGACGAGGCTCTTCCCTGTAGGAAAGCCTCGTCAGACACATCTGTACGTGTGGCAATGGGTGAGGCCATGCCTCATCGAACAAGGTGAGGCATCGGAGTCAACCGACAATCCATCTCCTACCCTTTTAACTCAAAGGTTGCTCCGTGGGGAGAGAGTCTCCTTCGTGAGCTTCAGGTCTAGAGGAGGAGGAAAGCGTTGCTAGTGGAGAGAGTTTTCCTGTGAGTAGCACTCTGGTGAGTCGGAAAGAAGAGGATTCCTCGGTCAAAAGAAAAGCCACAGTCTCGCACGTAAGTAGAGAGTTTTACGTGCCTATTTGCACTACGGCATCGCATGCAGGTGCGAATGAATATTTTCTTAGCTCCGCACTGTTCATTGATCTTTACATCTTACATTGATGCGTACGACTTGACTAAGACTACAGTCAGCGAATCAACTTTACCTCAAGTTTCTCTCATCATCGCACAATCAGCGAATGGACGAGAATACTTTTCCACCACACAATAAAGAATGTCGTAGTGCTCCTTCCTGACTTACGCGTAACATCCTTTTCTTTGATGGTCGAGTCAGCAAATCAACTTAAACATGCGCAGGTAGATCCATACATTTTGCCTTAAAATATATATATAAGTGCACCAAGCACTTACGGTTACATTATGTGATATTTAATTAGATAAAATATATTATAATTTTAATTAGATTTGATTACGAGTTAATAAATATATAAAAAAAAGAATTATAATATAATTTCTTTAGAGATTATCTTAACTTAATAAAGGAACTCTCTTAATCATCAAAAATTAAGATTATAAATTTATTCTAATCTTACTTCGTTTTTATTTCATCGCTCGCTCATAGTGATTTAAGAGAAGAATATGAGTCTAGTTCTCTTTAAGATCGATATTATTATTAGATAAAGATCCTTTCGCTTTGATGCGACTCGAACGTAGAAGAAAAGCACTAGAGAAGCTGATGCACATGGAATTTAATCACGTATATGATTAGATGATCGACAGCATCGGCATCCCTTCTCTCCTCCGATTGCGACGCTCTTTTCTCGCCTACTGCATCTCTCGGCTCGCATGATTTAGGAGAATATTCGAAATCTAATTTTCCATCTTTTAGCTTGCATAATCACATAAACATATACGTAAATGCAACACCTGTCCAGAATTTGGAACAACATTTTAGGTAGAATGGCTGGCCACGAAAGATAAAGAGGATCCGAAGCGATAAGAGAGAATAGAAAAAGCATTACACAAGGAAGCCATCCTCCCACTCATGTCTCATCATTCATTCGACATTTGCTTTTACGCAGATGCCAACAAAGAGGAGTCGATCGGCTCCCACTCAGCAATGTGCCACCGGATGAGAATCTAATGGAGTGCCCGAGAACAGTGTTTCTCCGTTTCAGGCCATGCAGGCGCAAGTGTTTCATATGCCTTCCTCCTTCACCAGATCATGTAACGTGAGAGTTTGGAGCAGCGTCGCTTTTAGGTATATAGCAATTTCTGACTTCTCTTTTGGCACCATGCATCATCATCACATACGTAAATCTTGCTGTCGCAAATCCCTGCGACCTCCTGCATCCTCCACCCTCGTGATATGTTAGCTTGGTGGCCATGGAGTGGGACATCGCAACCACATGCAACGATGCACACCACAAAGCCGAACAGTAGCCACGAGGGACCATGTAAGTCACTACGGAAAGCTGGAGGACTTCTGGCTCTTCTCCAACCTTCCAACATGTGAGCTGACATCACGCGCGGTGTCTGCAGGAGTTGCACGACATTATGGTGCTCTCCTCCGAGGAAAAGTAGATGAACTCCACCTTGTGGAGGAAGACGAAGTTATTCACCCAAATCACCACGTAACGAGCACGCATCACTGTGTCGTCCTGCTTTCTTCACATGTTGCAGCACATCTGGATGAGTGCATGCGACCCAAAGCCTGCCTGCGTCTGTCCTCTCCGCGATGGAGAATCGTGTACAGTTCGGAGTTTAGGTTACTGCGGGAAACGCACAGTAAATATTCGGCACTTCATTGTACCTACTGGGGATTCGGACTATACACATATATGCTCAGCGATCTAAGAAGGGAACTCGGCATATATTCTTACGCCACCTTCTTTCACTGACGTGCGTCATCTGTTCAGTGTAAGAATTGTGTTCGAGGATCCTTCAACAGTGAAAAAAATTCCTTGAGACGTAATGGAGAGGAGGTTGTATACTATAATGCAATTCAAACAGGAGGAGAATGCAGACAAGCATACATTACTGAGTTATCAGAAGGTGCCCAGAAATTGACATGCACCAAATGGGGCCCTTTAAAACAAAAGGAGATTAATAAGAATTTGGAATCTCCACGAGGCACAAGAGACAGAAGGTATGCACTGTGCATTCATGTACATGAACATGGGTTGGGATCCCATGAGATGTAGCCTCTGGTGGGCATTAAACACCAGATTATATATCCTTTTGATGGAAAACAAACATTGGTGTTGCAAATATAATTACCACGGAAACAAACAAAAAACTTTTCATCCATACCATCAACATCTCCTCGCTTTGTGCTCCAGTGAGTCGTCGGTTCCTCTAGGTCTGATAAGGCATCATTCTGTGTGTGTTCGAGTATATGGTGATTAGTATTTACCGAACTAAGAACTACAATAAGGGAAATCTGAAGCTTCACGGATCTCAGGAACTTTATTGGCATTTATTACGCTGAATGACCAACGTGCTCATGGTATTGTGTCACGTAAATCATGGAGACGCGAAGGAATTCCAAATACCATTGTTATCGAGATTAAAGCTATACATACACACCGAGGAGGTAAACGAGAAGTCAAACAATAAATTAATTCTTTGAAAGCGTCTATCTTACACCAGAGGAGTTCAAGCCGTCCAGGACCACAACTAAAAGAGAGAGACCGGTGAAAGAAGCACAGCCTAACACCCTCTCTCTCTCTCTCTCTCGCTATCTTTCTTAATGGACAATAATTAATTCGCGTCTATATATACTGTTCTCCGTTCGGTCTTTCAGATATCGTCGCTATATTAGAGAAGCACAGAAGTTCCTAGGTTTGGTTCTTCTTTGCATGATGAGGATTTCAGCCGATACAATTCGCACAGTGTTTGGGATCCTAGGTTGGTGTAGTTCTTCATCCTTCCTAGTGTGGCAATGGTGGTCATCTGATGATGTTTTCATGCGTGCAACCTTATAGTGCGCATTCAGATATCATCACTGTTTTGCCATCTTTGTGTCGAGTGAACACCCCATTGATTCCATTGGCGAGATAGAGAGAAGGGGAGAAGGCTGTTCTCCACTGTCTGGCTACCATTACATTCGTTTTGCACTTTCCAGAGAAGCAAAAAACACCGCCAGTCACAGTTTTCTCTCCCTTAGCATGGAAATAGCATAATTTGTAGCCTATTTAAAATCGTTTATGTGCTATGCTATGCTGCAGTCATGTAATTGCTGTCTCTTTGGCTTCTGCAGGGAACGGAACCGCCCTCGTGCTGTTCTTCTCGCCAGCGTAAGCACCAGCACTACTCTCATAAGCTTATCTGTATAGTTTTGTGCCCATTAACTTGACTCGATCTCTTGTTGTCAGCCCAACATTCCGCAGGATATGGAAGAGCGGAAGCGTGGAGCAATTCCACGCCACCCCCTACCTCGCCACCCTTCTCAACTGCATGTTCTGGATACTGTACGGCCTGCCCATGGTGCACCCCCACAGCACCTTAGTCCTCACCATCAACGGCTCCGGCCTCGTCATCGAGCTCACTTACGTGCTCATCTTCCTCCTCTACTCCGAGAGGAACCAGAGGCTCCGCGTGCTACTGGTGCTGATTATCGAGATCCTTTTCGTCGGTGCAGTCGCCGCCGTCGTCCTCACCATCGTCCACGGCTACGTGCGGCGCACGTTGGTCGTCGGTGTGCTCTGTGTAATCTTCGGAACCCTCATGTACGCGTCTCCCTTATCCGTGATGGTATGTCTTCGGAACTGTAATATACGCAGTTGCATGCATCTCCTCTCTCTCTCTCTCTCTCTATACATATATACAAATAGAAGACAGCATAAATGGCTTGCCTCATAATGCATTCTCCTTCTTCCTAAGTAATAGATGCCATTGTTGCACTCTCGAGTAGTTAGGCTAATGAGAGGAGTAGGATTTGTGCTGAACTACAAGTGTTTGCATGGGTACAGAAACAGGTGATCGAGACGAAAAGCGTGGAGTTCATGCCTCTCTTCCTTTCGCTTGCTTCTTTCTTCAATGGCATATGCTGGACGATCTACGCTCTCATTCGCTTTGACCTCTTCATCACTGTAACTCTCTCTCCTCCCACCGACACTAAATTTTCCCTTTTGTTTTGCTGAATATATATATTTTTTCAAGGAAAAAAAAAAGACTCCTCGTAGTCAACGATTATAATTGACCACTATCCATTTGGATAAACAGCGGGACCCACCCGTGGGGCCATGGCAAGGTAAGTAGTCGGGTCGAAAGAGTAGCTGAGAACATAGATTTCATTCCAGATTAAGAGAACATCATCAGGTGATTAATTTTCACAAAATAACAATAAATTATGTCCATATACTAATTAATTAAACCTTGGATCATAATGTATTGCATAATGAGTGCCTAAAAAATGCTTGCTATCTTCAGATTCCAAATGGCTTGGGCGTGGCATTTGCAGTCGGTCAGCTGATACTGTACATGATGTACCGTGGATCGACGGTGCGACAGATGAAAGAACGGAGGCAGAAGATGGAGATGGGACTCGTGAATACGAATGGAAGCTTGAAAGACGAGCTGGAAAGCGGAACCAAGATCGGAAATTGACGAGGCCGGCGATGTCTCCCGATACCAACAATAATAACCCTAAACCCTAAAAATGGGCACATCAAGCTGTGTGTTTTGTTAGCTCCACTTAATCCTTCACCTCTTAATATACGAGCGAAAGGTTACTCGATGTTCAGAAAAGTTTGAAAGTGCTTTAATATCTCAACTTTTCGATCAAAGCCTTTTGCATATTACTTATTTAAAAAAATAAACTTAAAATTTGATTGATAATATTTATTTAAAAAAAATAAAAAATAAAACCCATGACGAAAGGGAAATCTCCGATGCTGCAACCCTTTGCAATCAGTGGTTGAGACGATCGAACATATTGTAGTGGCAGGCCCCCATGCATTCCCCATTCGTTTATTCTCATTTCCCACACCAATTTTATTTTCTACCAAGACTTTGACATGCTTTGACGCCCCACGTTAGAGTAGTCTGATGCAAGGAACACCCGTTTGAACGAACACTTGGTTTGTGATCAATTAAGCATCCTTTGACGCTAACTCCATGGGCCATGATTTAGTTGCACGGTGCCACCGACCGCGTTGGATCCTCCGAGTGATGGATTCGGGTCAACTCGAATCGACAAGAGGCAAATGGCCCATGGATTAATCAACCATCTAGGTTACAATTTTGCACATCCTTAAACCAATCAATTAAGGATATTTATAACTTTTACTGAGGTAATTTCATTTAAGGGCGAATTCTAATAAAAATCCCTAACTTTTTTTTTTTGACAAAACATCCAAAGTTTAAAAAATTCTGATAAAGTATTTATTTTCAAAAATAATTATTTTACACTGTCGGACATCACCTCGCTCCCTTAGGCACCTATGCCTATGTACATGAGTTGGTAATGTCGATCGTCCCTCGCCCCTTCCCTTGTCACTTGTGCCTTCGTGCATGAGCTAGTTTTATCGATCACTCCTCCCCCTCTCCTCGGCTACACCTCCACTCATTGGTTGGTAGGTAATATCGACATCTCCTCGCTTGTACCTTCGCATGAGTGCCAATGGGCAAGTCGACCATGAGCAAACAAAGGCGCGAGTAAGACTAAGGCTATAATAATTTTTTTTTAAATTATGGGGATAAAATAGTGCTTTTTTTTTCTCTAAACTTTGGACACAAAAATCCAAAGCTAAGATTTTCTTTTTTGAGAAATCACCTTTCATTTAATTTGTAACACATTAAATCTATATAGAAATCATATTATATCATTAGTGGTATGACATGTACTCGGTTAGATTTTAATTATGCATTATTTTAGATTTTAATTACGCATCCAAATCATTTATTAATGAATAATTTATCAAAAGAGCCTTAGTAATGAGTTTTTATTATATTATCATGAATAAATCTATACATAGGGTATTCGATATAATGTTTTTGTGTATTCGTATATTTTAGTTTTGTTCATGCTTTACATAACATATAGAGGGCTTATAGTAGGCTTGATAGCCCTATTTTGATTGACTTTTGTAATCCTTTTAGTCATGTAAATAAATGTTGTGTGCAATCATCATATAAAGATAAAATTATCTAAAAATAGACTATCCAAGCAATCATTTTAGGAGTTTTTTAGCTCCACGAAGTAGTACAAAATATCAACCAGTATAACACCTTAGAACTACCCGGGTGGCAAATGGCTAGAAGAGTCTTTGGTATATTTATTGTCTTATTTTGTAATAGTGTCATATAGGCATTAGCGAGGACTTTCGACTATAATGAATATTCTTGGACTTTTTATTGAGTGATCGTTCAAAACTTATGAAGTCTATGATTATAATTTACATTGTCTATTAAGTCTTTGTTAAAATATTTGGTTGTAGGATCTTAAGTTAAAGGCTTCTTTAAACCATTCACTTTTATAGGTCTTTAAGGGATCATAAAAGGTTCTGGAGAGGTTGATACTTTACGAATGAACACACAATAGTGTCGCACGACTTAGACAAAAATAATTAAGCATATCATATATGGTATCAGAGTGGGATAAGCACACTTAAAAATATTTGATATGTAAATGTGGAGGGACCTAATAGGGCTACATTATTTAATGGAAACAAGTATAGAGACGCGGGGAATAATCGCTCAGAGGAGCAAGCATTCTAAAATTGGTATTTAGATGATTGTCTAAACATTCATGCGATAGTCACCACAAGGATAAGTGAATTGAAAGGAACATATAACACACATATTTGGATGACCGAGTTCGAGTTATAGCTCAATGTTAGTAACTAAAACTTAATGGTGCTAAAGGCAACCGGGAGAATGTAACAAAGGATGAGACCATATAAGAAGGGATGAGTTTCTTAGTGACTGAAAAAGTTATGCAATGCTTATAAAGGAAAGAAAAATTGCTAACTTGAAAAAATTGATACTCGTGCAAGGGCTTGTATGCGGACGACAAACTGTCCATGACAATCCCAAGATGATCGAAACTCAACGCTATAGAGTATAAAAACTTTCTCTTCGGCATAGAAATGATATGTTTGTAGAAAATTGAAGTGTGCAATAGGTTCAACATATTTTTAGGTCGTGAGAGGCACATAGGGAGCTGTGTTTGTGAAGAGTCACAATGTAGCAAATGCATTTATAACAACGAAATAATGCATCGTTTATTTAGTAAGGCAAAATAGTCTAAAAAGATGGTGGTCTCTAAAACTTCTAAAGAAAAAAAAATATATAAGAAAGTTGCTCCAACGGGATAGATATCCAAGAAGGATAAGTCCTAGTTCTCTAAAAGGAGAATCATATGCAACTGACCAAAATGTTGAGGGAGGTACCTCAAGATGAAAGTTATATAAAGCTTAACAAACTAAGTGAGTGACAAGAAGTTATTATATAATCTAATATTAGGTAATGCATTAGTGGATGCATCGCGAAATCAAGTAAGAGAGTGACCCAAGGTAACACAAACTGAAGGTATACTTAGAGTTAATGTGGAGATCAATCTCAATAGAAGATTGGCCCATAGAGTGGTGGGTACGAGGGCTACCATCATCTCAATGCGAATTGAGGAGAGTAGCAACTTGGATGAAACTTAGTTAAGTACCAAATCACATAAAAGGTGCCGACATAAAAGACGAAGCATTAAGCAAATATACAAAGCTTTCCTTAGACAAAGGTCAAAAACATAAACTTTTATAGAGAAAAGTGGGATAATGTCATTATATGAGTTTCTTATTCTGATAAAGTGGGCTCATTTTGTATAGTGCCAAAGTCATAGTGAACTTCGAGGCACATGCACTTTATCTTGGTGAAACAATTGATAGAGAGCTAAGGTAACTCAACTTATAAAGTTGAAGTTTGAGTTAAAAGGCCTTAGCTCGGGATAAGAGAATACAAGAGGCAGATACTCTTAAAAAATATGTCATAGTACTACCATTTAAATTGTCGCAAAGAGAAGTTATGTATAACGAAGATTGTGCTAAGGGTAGAGGCCCAAGATCCAAACAATGATACACTAATTTCAGTAAAATCGGTGGATTTCAAGAGCTATTGGGTGATAAACTATCCAAAAGTTGTGCTTCATTTATGTATAACCCAAGAGTGGGTGGACGAATGTCGATTGCTAAAAGAGTGAACAAAATTGAATGTAACGAAGGCCTTACGATATGTTGGCAGATGCCATATGGAGCAATCACAGTTCGAGTTCATGATCGAATAGTTCGAGATAATTTAACAACATGGGAGAAGTCTCATAAGAGACTTATTCATATGGAGATATGACTAAGAGCTATTGGGAGCTCCACTTTGGTGAACAACAAAAAGGCAAGAAGGGTTATAGATTTAAGGAGTGAATGTCATAATATTATAAAGATAGGTCTTTTGTGCATGTACCATTGAGAGAGAATTCGAGTGCAAATACTAATAAGTCCCATGGGGGACTTGATCATATAGAAGTATGATCATAGTGGCTAGGGTGTTAGACTACTCAATAACTCATATTCATTTGAGAAAGCACGATAAGTCGAAGGACAAGGCTAAGTGAGTGAACGTTGCTACCAATAACGCAAAGGAGAACATAATTGGTGCTAGCCCTGCAACATGATGACATATGCCATGCATGGGAGTTAAGCACATCTTTCCATCAATAAAAGAGAATTACTTGGAGAACACAAAAGTGTTGAAGCAAGTGGTTGAAAGAGGCGAGAAAGCACTAATGAGTCTAGAGGGACTTAGTTGTTCAAAACTAAGTATCAGTTAGAATGCACATTGATTCAAAGAAGGGACATGACACCATAGAGGTAAATCTACCAAGCGTAATCAAAAGGAATATAGATGCGAAGTAATGAATAGTAGAGCTATAAGTATAGAAGCGTTATTGTACTACAGAGGTAAGACTTTCATGGAGTCATTAATCTCTTTCTCTCATTGAGAGAGAATGTATGGTCATGAAAAGTGTTGAGAAGGTGGAGAATATAAAGCAAACTCCAAGTACCAAAACAAAATAAAAGGGGCGATGGCATGAACCTTTGTACGATTGGTGTCAGTAGACTTCTTGGGTTGTACCCTTTTTGCTTAGAGGAGTAGATAATCAAAATAATTGAGAAAGTGGTATGATCCCACATATAACAAACCAATAGAGACTTGCTCTAATCAGGGCAAAATCTTACTCTTTTGGAGTAAAATTTTTTCATTTCAGAAGTTCGATTATAATGCAAAGGTAAATACTAGTATCTAATTTATATAAGGAGTGTAAAGATTTTAAGTGCTTCAAAAGTGTGAGCAAAGAATAAGTCAATGCTAATAATCAATGAAGCATTCACTTATCAACCACTATGGTGGTTGAATAAGTGAAGCCAAGTCACATTTGTCTTCTTAACCCTTAATAGAATAAGTGAAGCATTCACTTATCAAATACTCTTAGTTATTTGGCAGAGGAGCTATGTAATTATTCAAATACTCTTTAAAGAGACATAGTGACAGATAACAATTGTCAAATCTTCACCAATAATGATTAGTTCTATCGAAAATATATTGTCCACTTCATTTTGAAACATAATATCAATCAAAACGAAGATGATGCAAACTTACTTAGAGGTGACAATTAAGTATAAGAGAAATTAATGGACAAATTTTATGAAGGAAAAACTTTAAAACTTCAAAGTCTATAAAACAAAACTCGTTAAAGCTCGAACAAGCATCCATCTAGTTTAGTCGATAAAGATGTTTGAGGAATTAGTACATAATAGGGAAAGTATTTTTCTTCATCTAAGGGATTCATAAAGAACCAACGAAGATTAGTATAACTTAATTAACATCACACTAGAGTTAGAGTCACTTGTGAGTTAAAGCAATGTTGGTGAATCAAAGTTTGAATTACTCAATAACAATGATGAATAGTAATTAAGAGTCTAAAGGCACGTTATAGCTAGAGCAAAAGATTATAGATGTAGCAAAGGTAAAATGATGTAACGTCCTTAAAGGCTTCATCGAGGA
>LVTN01000756.1:0-10313 GCA_001649415.1 Musa itinerans
TCATAACTGCAAACTGCCTTCTGCGTATTTATAAACGTGTTTCGAAGTTCAATATTTTTCGAATCGGCATTTAGACGTAAATCGGTTTTATCGTACGAACATCATATTACAGTTTGTGCTTACATTTTGATTTCCATCATAACTGCAAACTGCCTTCTGCGTATTTATAAACGTGTTTCGAAGTTCAATATTTTTCGAATCGGCATTTAGACGTAAATCGGTTTTATCGTACGAACATCATATTACAGTTTGTGCTTACATTTTGATTTCCATCATAACTGCAAACTGCCTTCTGCGTATTTATAAACGTGTTTCGAAGTTCAATATTTTTCGAATCGGCATTTAGACGTAAATCGGTTTTATCGTACGAACATCATATTTCAGTTTACGCTTACGTTCTAATTTCAATCATAACTGCAAACTGCCTCTATATCTTTACTTTAACTACATCTCGCTTAATCACAAGTGATTTACGAATCGGCTTTCTTACCGAGATTACGTTTATCGTACGAACGTAGTTTTAATCGTTGAAAGTTTTCCGCTGCACTAATTCACCCTCCCTCTTAGTGCTCTTGATCCTAACAGCGGTACCACCGCTAGTACTGGATGGTACCACCACCTGACACTCTGACACTAGATGGTACCACCGCCAAGTCTAGCGATACCACCGCCTGATAGAGTCTCGGATACTGAGCTCTAACGGTACTATCGCTTGGCAATAATAACTATCGGTAGTACCACCACTCAGTTTGGGCGGTACCACCACCCAGACCACTTGGGAGACCATTCCCTAGGCAGTTCCACCGCCCAGTCTGGTGGTGCCACCACCAGACAAGGTCCAGCAACCTGGTTGGGCCTTGAATCTAGTTCAAACCAGTCCAATTACAGGCCCAATTGGCCCTTAACAGGGTTAATGGGATTACCTCCCAAACCTATCCCTAATCATATGCTAACTACGATTTTTAAGACATACACTAAATGAAACAAGCCTAGTAAGTCTAGGTTTCTTCCAGCGAGCTTCCGCCGATCTTCTTGTGGACTTCCAACAATCTCTTGGCAATCTTCCAGCGGACTTCCAACAAGCTCTTGGAGTTCACGATGATCTTCTTGGCGAGTTCCGAGGTGCTTCTTCTCGATCAATTTCGGTAGTATTTTCGACAAACCACCTGACTTCTTATAAACTCTCGAACTCCCAACGAAATCTTGATCTTGACTCCGGCACTTCATTTTGATTTATGCCTTGATCGCTATCATAGTTAATCCTGCACACTTTTCTCAACATATAGATTTGATCAAATAATTTATCAATTAATTTTATCATCAAAATCCAAGATTCCATAAAACCTACTTCGATCTAGACAATTATTACAAAGCTAACCTTATGAGGGCTATTGAGTGTTGATAGAGTATCATTCGCTCTCAGTGTCATGAGAAGAATATCCCATGTGTTCTTGCTTAGACAAATCCTTGGCCAAGGTCATTCAGATTGAGAGAGAAATAGTTCTCCGAGAGAATCCAATTAGAGTGAGACTCGTGTAGAAACTGTATAGGCCTGACAGCACCATGCCCGATATACAGTCTCTGGGATATTAGATAGATTATGGGCTATAAATACATGATAACCAAGGTTAGATAAATCTAAAGGATTTGATTCCCCTGTATCGTCTGGGACTGTGATGTAGTGGCCTAGTACGTCTACAGTCGATGAGTCGAGTAAATTATTACCGAGATAATAATTCATTGAGTCAAAAGGAGTTCTAATAGGTATGACTCATGGCCAACTCGATATTGGGCCTAGAGGATCACACATATATGGTAAGTATTACAACGAGTAGAGGTTCGAATATAAGATATCCGCTGGAGCCCCTATCTTATTAGATATCCAATTATTATGATCGAGTCGACACTAGAGGGCGGGGGGGGTGAGTTAGTGCAACGATAAAAACGTTGGTTTTAAAAACTTGTTTGATGAAATCATATCTGAAATATGTTTAACTTAAAAGCGTACGAAAGCGTAGTGAAAGTAAAGCAGTTTGTAATGAAAGTAAAGAGCAAAATAGAAATGCAAACTAGATTTTTATAGTGGTTTGGTCATCGTGACCTATATCCACTCCCGATTCCTCTTCACTCGAGGTCACCGACTTCCACTATCGATCTTCCTTCAATAGGTGAAGATCAACGATCCTCTTACACTCAATTCTCCTTTGGACAGGTTTCATGAGAGAACCTTTACACCCCCACTACCTCCTTTCTTAAACTTCACCAATACTTAGAGCTTTAAGAGGAGTTCTCACAAGATTGCATTGACGTTTTTCTTTCTTTTTGCTCTTATTTCTTATGTCTTCTGAGTAAGGATGAGAGGGGTTTTTATAGCCCTAAATGGATTCAAACTTTGAGCCTAAAAGTGTCTCATCCCTGGTTTTCAAGGTATTGGCGGTACTACCACCTGTGCTGAGCGGTACCACTGCTTGGAGCACTAACACTGGGTGGGACCATCGCCCAGCTTGGCAGTACCACTGCTTGACACCTTGCCACTAGGCGGTACCATTGCCTAGTCTGACAGTACTATTACCTGACATAGTCTCGGAGACTGTGTCACCGATGGTTCTACCTATTAGATCATTATTTGGGCCTTTCACTTGGCCCAACATAGCCCAAACTTGAGCCCAATTGGCCCCTAATTAAGTTGGCCTAATTTCAACCCAATTACACCTAAAACGTACTTTAATCTAGATAATTATTACAAAGCTAAATCAAATATTATCTCGCGTGTCATTGGTTTATCGACATCTCGTCCGATTCTTCATCGCATCGTGCTCTCTTGCAGCTTATTGCCCAATCGGCTAGTTGACCTCCGCAACTATGGTTTCCTTGGCATAATTTCTGCTTTTCTTGGCCTGATGCCCGAAGCCTTCTACCGATACGTCGACCGATCCTCCCACTTGACGTCCAATCTTCTAACATGTTCCACTCTAGCCCAATATGATTCTTCCTGCATTAATTGTCTCTCCCTGATCGAAGCTTCCTACGTCACTCAAAACACAGATCAGATCACAAACACATTAATTGATTTCATCATCAAAATCCGAGATTCGATACTAATAAGCCCCTGAATTATTGGATCCTATGGATAAGATCCAATAATAGCTAATAAGAGATTATTGGGTAGAGACCCACTAATCTAAGAGGCTTGGATAGTTGGATGGAGATCCAATACCCAATATGGTAAGATCCATTATGGTTAAGTTGACAGGAGACCTCTATAAATAAGAGGGAAACAAAGACCCATAGGCTAAAGGTTTTTTTTGGCTGCCTCCTCCTATTCTCCTCTCACCCTCTCCTCCTCATACTACATCCCCTATTTGGGGCATGTGGATAGCAAGAAGGGGCAGCCCCTTCTTGATTACGTGGTGTACACGAGGAAGTATTTTTTACGGCGATTTGAGGAGCATCTTCGCAACCCCTGCCATTTGAATCACTGCTAGATAGGAGGATAGTTGACCTACTTCATCCTCTTCCATAGATCTATAGGTTTTTAGGGATATACAATCTCCCTAGATAATTCTCTTATGCATAGTTTTTCGGTTTCGTGGGTTTTTGCGCACCAACTTTTGCACGATGGTGAAACCTTTTTTCTATGGGAATTCTGGGATTTTATTTTTTTGTTCTTCTACTGTGCATGTGATGTCACCCTGGATTTCCCAACAGTGGTAAGAGCCAGGTTGCTCATGCATAAGATTGGCTTTTAAACTACATGTGTTGCGTTCAATCGTGTTGAAATTATTTTACGCGATTATTATGATTTTTTTTGTTGTAGTTTTCAAATATGTGCTGCACCTTTTCTTGCTATTAAGAGGTGTTTTAGATAGGGCTTTTGATGTCAAATTTGTTGACACAAAAGGGTAAGAAAGGGCAGCAACTGTTGCTGCCCCTTGGATTGGCCGAAGGCTACTTGCAGCCTTGGCCGAGGACTCCAATTTACTGCTCTCAGCCTGGCCAAAAGTAGTAGGAATGAGAGCAGCATGGCTGCCCGCAACTTGCTGCATGGAGCACTTGCAGCCCATGGCAGCCCTGCATCCATAGTTTGTTGGCTGCAAGGGACTCCCTAGTAGCTAGGGTTTCGTAGCCACGCAAGGCAGTCCAGTGGCCTAGGATTCTTGGTTTTCGGGGAGTCTTTATATAGTGAGGTTTCCTTGCTTAAGAAGGAACTACTTGCCATGTGGGGCACCCTATGGTAGGGTTCCCAAAATACAGCATATAATTAATTAAAATAGTTTAATTAATTATTATTATCTAGTAGTCTTACATGGTGATGTGTACATGCGAAGTATGATGTGGACGGATGATCATAGACCGTGTGATGTGTGTGTACATGTGATGTGATTATTATTATTATTAGGACCTACGAGTCTCCAATTTATTTCTCATTTATTGTTAGGCTTGCGTGCCTATGAGTAAGTTGTAATTACATAAGAAAGCACAACGAGAGTGTGGAAGCGATAACGGAACCCACGAGGTTGAAACGGTCGATCGCAACGTATGAAGATGCTTCGAGATCCTAACGAAATAGACGAGGACGAGATGGACGATCATAGAGCATGGAGATGCGTCGTTGCACACATAGATCTTGATGTGAGTGATCAAGCTCACCGGCTCGAACTTGATCACATTAGGATGTGGTCCATGATCATCTAGTGTGATTGCTTATATGATATGTGATTGATTATACACTTACTATATATATATATATATATATATATATATATTTGCATGCGATGTACATATATATTAAATATGTATGTGTGTGACACGTTACATTAGGAGATTGAATCAAAATCTTCTCTCTCTATAATATTAAGTCGATAAACGTGAGGTAATTAGATTGACCCACGTGGCCTTCCATCGTTATAGGTAGGGACCGATTTTTGAAGTAGGTTGAGTTGGTCGAGTCCCTCAAGGCTCACCTATGTCATGATTCACTATCGTGCCTACGATATAGAGATGTCACCAGTGACCTGAAGACATGGTATACTTGGTCGAGTCCCTCAAGGGTATATCATCAAATCAGACTCATCTTGTAACGAAGGTATTGACTTAATCGAACATCATGGTTGGTTGAGTCCCTCGAGGCCATGATGGTTCGGAGGCCGAACAGGACAAAATTCATAAAGAGTTATGATCGGCAAGAGTTGCCTACCTTTTGGGCTTAGTGTGATTGGTCAAGTCCCTCAAGATTTGAGGGACAAACTTAGAGATTTTAGGGACATTGTCATAGCCATACTATATGGATCACCGCTAGAGAGGAGGATGCTTGACCTTCTTCATCCTCTCCTACAGGTCTGTAGGAATTTAGGGATATACGATCTCCCTAGGTAACAAAATCTTTCATATACGTAGTTTTCAGTTTTGTGGATTTTGCACACCAATCTTCACACAACGACGACCACAATTTATGGGAAATCTGAGGATTTTTGTTTTATGTTCTTTCACTACGCATGTGATGTCGCCCCCAGAATTCTCTACACTCAATTACTATGTATCTATAGTCCCTCGTCCATCTAATATCCTAGAAATCATATACTGGGCATGGTATGCTAGTCATATGTGCCCAGCAAGCCAATCACGTGAGTGATGGCACATATGACTTGAACGTAATCTTTTATACTTATTATATTTTGGCATTATCACTTTATATTATCACTTTATATTGTTTGTTGCATATATATATATATATAGTGATGTCCTTGGATCTGTGTAATGGGAATCGAATCGTGATGAGATCACAATAATAAGACCGATTCGCCTTTAAACACATATCATAAAGAAACCCGATCATAAGTTACTCGACTTGAGAGGGACATCGAGATAACTAGACAGACTAGTGTGTTATATATCCGTCCATAAAATAGATGCAGTTGGTCTCATAGCTGCTCATGTGGGGACACTAGGGATACAATACAAGTTCTCATTGGAGAATAAGTTCACTAATTGATCCGCTTACGGAATGCTGAATGGTTGATGATGCCTTATTGTCAAACAGTGATTCCGTACTCCTAGTGGTGTATTTGGTCCTTAGACTTGAGACACCATGGATATCCTATATGAGTGCTCCACTCTTTGATATCGGACTTATAGGTTTCGATGTCCCAAATCTAGCACAGACGGTCATTAGGAGTGGTAGTCAACCTTACGAGAGCTATTAAGTGTCGATAGAGGATCATCCACTCTCGGTGTCATGAGAGGAATGTCCCACGTGTTCTTGCTCAAACAAATCTCTGGCTAGGGTCATTCGGATTGAGAGAGAAAGAGTTCTCTGGGAGAATCCGATTAGAGTGAGACTCGAGTAGAAACCATATGGTTCAGACAACACCATGCCTAGTATACGGTCTTTAGGATATTAGATAGATGAGCGACTATAGGTACATGGTAACTAAGGATAAACAGGTCCAATGAATTATATTCCCTTGTATCGTTAGGGGACTGCGGCGTAGTGGCTTAATACGTTCGCAGTCGATGAGTCGAGTGAATTATTATGGAGATAATAATTCACTAAGCCAAAAGGAGTTCTGACAGGTATGACTCATGGCCATCTCAATATTGGGCCTAGAGGGTCACACACTTATGATAGGCATTGCGATGAGTAGATGTTCGGATATGAGATATCCGTCGGAGCCCCTATCTTATTGGATATCCAATAAGCCCCTGAATTATTGGATCCTATGGATGAGATCCAATAAGAGCCCATGAGATATTATTGGATAGAGATCCACTAATCTAAGAGGCTTGGATAATTGGATAGAGATCCAATACCCAATATGGGAGGATCCATTAGGGTTAAGTTGATTGGGGACCTCTATAAATAGGAGGAAATCAGTGGTTCATAGGCTAAAGCATTTTGCTTCCTTTCCTATTCTCCTCTCCCTCGCCACCTCAGAGCAGGCTTGAAGTTTTAAGGAGCATCATCGCATCCCTGTTGTGTGGATCACTGCTAGAGAGGAGGGTGCTTGACCTCTTTCACCCTCTCCTAGAGATCTGTCGGGATTCAGGGATATACAATCTGCCTATGTAACATAATCTATCTCACACGTAGTTTTCTATTTCACGGATTTTTACGCACCAATCTTCGAACGATAACGAACATATCTTGGGGAATTGGGGATTTTGTTTTCTGTTCTTCCATTGTGCATGTGATGTCGCCCCTAATATTTCCCAATAGTGGTATCAAAGCCAGGTTGTTCATACGAAAGATTGGTTTTGAACTTCGTATGTTGTGTTTTATAGAAGCTTTTAGCGTCAAAATCATTAACGCAAAAGCGACAAATGGTAGAACTATTGCTGCCCTCGCCGATGGCAACGCAGTCATCTGTGTGCAACAGGTGAGGTGCCATAGGGTAGTGGCCGCTGTGCCCACACGGGTGAGGTGCCATAGGGTAGTGGGGCAGCAGCGCCTACGATCGCTGTGCCCACGGGGTGAGGCGCCGCAAGGCAACGACGCCTGCGGGCAAAACCGCCCGTGGAGGCGACGGCAATGCCCCCGCTCCCCCCACCGCACAAGCCGTCGCCAGCAAGGTGGTGACGGCCAAAGCATGGGAGAGGAGAAAGGGGCATAGGTATTTTTGGGCAAAAGATAATTTTGCCCCTCGGAATTTTAAAAATTCTAGATTCTATCCTTTATCTAAATTATAAAAATACCCCCTCAAAATTCAAAAAAATTTCTTGTATGTCCTTGATTTCAAAAAATATTAATTAAAAAGTTTAATTGATTATTATTTTTATTATTATCTAGTAGTCCTACATGATGATGATTTATACATGTGATGTATGATATGTGGACGGATGATCATAGACCGTGTGATGTGTGTACTTATGATTATTATTATTGGGGCCTGCGAGCCTCCATTTTATTTCTCATTTATTGCCGAAACTGCGTGCCTATGATTAAGTTATAATCACATGAGGAGGCGCAATGGGAGCGTGGAAGTGCTAGTAAGACCCATGAGACGGATGATCGCAATGCATGGAGATGCGTTAAGATACCAACAGAACCGACGAGGATGAGATAGACGATCACAGGGCATGTAGATGCACCGCTAGACACATAGATCTTGATGTGAGTGATTAGGCCCACTGGCTCGGGCCTTATCATATTAGGCTGTGGTCCATAATCATTTGGTGTGATTGCTCATGTGATGTGTGATTGTTTATACACCTACTAGATATGTGTATATATATTTGCATGCGATATAAATATATATTAAATATGTATGTGTGTGACATGTCATATTAAGAGACCAAATCAAAGAAACCCCTCTCTCGATAATATTAAGTCGGTAAAAGTGAGGCAATTAGACTGACCCACGTGGCTTTCTATCGTTATAGATAAGGACCGATTCTTGATGTAGGTTGAGTTGGTCGAGTCCCTCAAGGCTCACCTATATCGCGATTCGCTATCTTACCTATGGCATAGAGATACTACCGATGACCTGAGGATATAGTATGCTTCGTCGAGTCCGTCAAGGCTCACCTATATCGTGATTCGCTATCTTGCCTATGGCATAGAGATACCACCGATGACTTGAGGACATGGTATGCTTGGTCGAGTCCCTCAATGGTATATCATCAAATCAGACTCATCTTATAATGATGATGTTGACTAAATCGAACATCATGGTTGGTCGAGTCCCTCGAGACTATGATGGTTCGGAGGCCGAATAGGACGAAAATCACATGGAGTTGTGATCGATAAGAGTTACCTACCTTTTGGGCTTAGTGTGATTGGTCGAGTCCCTCGAGGTTACACTAAGACATATATTGGATCTCGATCCCCACTAGAAGTCTGTTAGAGACTTTCATTTCACGTGTTGAGGGTGTCGCGTGACTCGCCAGTAAAATAGTGAGAGTAGATTAAGATATAAGTTCATATCTTGATTGTTTATTTTCTACAAAATCTGCATGTTATTTATTTCTGCTGTATCTTTATTTTCAAAAAATATTACTTTCAAATCCCTTATGTGGCATACTTGATATCAACTGCCTCACTGGTCCAAATTATATGGATTAGCTCTGCAACTTGAGAATTGTTCTCACAACGGAGAAAATTGCATACGTCCTTGATACAGTGATGCCTATGCCTTAGGAAGGGGCAAGCGAGGATGAGATCGTTTGCTACGTAAAGTATACTAATGACTCAACTCTTGCTCAGTATTACATGTTGGGCTCCATGACTCCTAAGTTACAGAAATAGCAAAAAAAAATGAATATTAGATCCATTCTCCTACATGTCCGCAAACTGTTTAAGGAATAAGGGAGGACTCAGCGATATGAGATATCTAAGAGCTTTTTCCACACTAGGATGACTGAAGGGATACTAGTTCAGAACCATATCCTAAAGATGATTTAGTGGATATATATATATATATATATATATATATATACTTAGCTTACTTCCTAATCAGCAAGCAGCTGATGAGGAGCTTTCCACATATTATAGAGCTGGTTACATTCCTCGAATTGCTATTTACTCTCCATTAAAAAGGTTTTTGGAGAAGCACAAAAGACTGCGTACATGCTTACTTCTTATTGTTCTGTTTGGTGCGTGCATGGTGATAGGAGACGGGGTTCTTACACCAGCAATTTCTGGTATACTGCCATATGTAATTATGTAACCTTCTTTGTTAGGGAATGAAAATTCGCTCTTTATTTCTTAAAACTCTTTGTTTTTCGTCTCCATCTCATTATCAAAATAAATTTTGCTATGTTGCAGTTCTCTCATCAATTTCTGGATTGCAAGTTCGTGCCAAAAAATTGGTTGATGGTATGTGTTGTTTATTCTTTGGCCTTTCTTTTATATATGAAATTGTCATGATTCTCTTATTTCTCAGCTCTTTATTACGATGGAAATGTACTTCAACTGCTTGGTTTTAAATTTTGATTTTCAAGGGTTTTAATACAGTAGCAGAAAAATATTTCAATAGATGTAATTGTTTGGGCCGATGCCCACTAGCTTTGGCTGTTAAGGCATTCGAGCCCCTTTTAAGGGATTGTTGGTTTGGATTCGCTATATATATATATATACATGTATATATATAAATATATATATACACATGTATATACATGTGTATATATACACATGTATAGGGGAGGACTCAGCGATATAAGATATCCAAGAGCTTTTTCCACACTAGGATGACTGAAGGGATACTAGTTCAGAACCATATCCTAAAGATGATTTCGTGGATATATGTATATATATACGTGTGATGTGTATATATATATATATATACACATGTGTATATATATATATATATACACAT
>LVTN01000756.1:11744-47855 GCA_001649415.1 Musa itinerans
CATCGTAGTTAATCCTGCATACTTAGCTCAACATATGGATTAGATAACAAATGACAATTGACTTCAGCATCAAAATCCGAGATTCAATAATATATCAATATATATATATATGTATATATACATATATACATGTGTATATATACATATATACATGTGTATATATACATATATACATGTGTATATATACATATATACATGTGTATATATACATATATACATGCGTATATATACAAATATACATGTGTATATATTTATATATGTATGTATATATGTAATAATATGGTGAATTCTTGAAAAAATTTCCAAGTCTTGAAATTTCTCACGTAATGTCTCAACTTTGAAAAATTCTCGTAGAATACTCTTATTTTTTTAAAATAATAATTTTACTCCTATCAACTACCATCTTCTACCCCATCAGCCCCTCTCGTGGGTTGGCCCCGCCTAGGCGCTATATGAGAATTTTTTAAAATTAAAAAATTATCTAAAAAATTTGAAGACTTAGAAAATTTTTCAAGAATTTATCATATATACATATATTACAAAATCTAAAATGTCTCATACATTTTTGAAATTATAATTGATGTATATAACATTTTATTTTACTTTTAACTCAAATTATTTTTTACTAAACTAGACGGATTATCATGTTAAGATATATAAGGGTAGATATGATATTTACAACTATAGTAAATATTTAAAACCCTTTTTACATTAAACAAGGAAATCGTTAAAATGCGCGTTACGAATAATTCACACGAATAACGCAAGACGAAGATCCAACGGCCAGGAAAGCCCATTTCTTCCGGATGTCGAACTTTGTCGTTGTTCGATTTCAAGATTTGCCGTTCGATCCACGATGGACGGCCCACGGTATCATTTCCGCCACACTTCCACGTCTAACCCCTCGCTTTTATTTTCCCCGACCACTTCGCTTTCGCCTTCGATAACCAACATTTCCCTCTCGGGCCTTCTCCACGAATCCAAGGCAAGAAGAAAGAACAATTCTAGGGTTTCCCCCTTCTCCCCCTAATCGAGTTCAGAAGCCATAATTGCTTCGATTATGGTTTCCCCGGGCTAGTCACCGATCGGCTGCGGCCGCTGTTCCGAGACGACGGATTCGCCCTCCATTGCTTCCCGGAAAGGTGCGTGTTTGGTTCCAAGATCCAATTTGTTCTCGTTTTTGATGTAGTGGGTTGTCCTTTGATGCTCAAGATGGTCTAAGCCCTAGGTTTTGAATCGGGGAGATCGTGCTGATTAGGGTTTTGGATTGTTTTAGTTGCAAAGCGTCAATAGGTATGATTTGGTGTTAGGATTTTGTGGAGATTTAGTTCTAGTTTCCGTTTTGTGTCGAGGGTTACTATCTGTTGCTTTCCTCCTATTTTCGGAATTAGGGTGTTCATAAAATTGCTGCTTTTTGAGACCTTGAGGTTGATTCCAAGTCATTAGATTGGTTTTTTCTTGAATTAGGTCTTTTTCTTGTACATTTGAGGATAAATCACTGTTACAATCAGATTATGCTATATTCTGTGAATTTCATGTGAATTCATGTTCTTTATTGTTTTGGAATAGACTATTTGAGGAAGTTACTCAATCATGTAGGGACCTTGGTATAGAATTCGTAAAGTAGAAGGCTTACAATAAGATGTATGGCCAAGGGAACTATGGTCAGTATCCACATGGGCCTCCCACCCAGCGGCCGCCTCCATTTCAGCCAGCTCCTCCTGGGCTTCCACCTCCGATGATCCATCACACCCCCCCACCTCATCCACAGAGCCAACAGACTCCACCATGCCCTCCTCCCCTTCCTTATCAGCTTGGACCACCTGCTCCCTTGGCTCCACAGCCAAGAAACATTCCCCCTCCTGCACCAGGCAACATGGGCCAGCCTTATAGGCGTCCAATTCCTCCGCCCTATGCCCCGCCACGCCCTTTGTATCCTCCACCTTTGTTAAGTCATGGAGGTACTCATGTTCCACCATCCATGCCACCTCCTCCAAGAGTGTATCCACCGCTGCCACCTCCCCCTTCACAAGATTTATACAGAACTCCTCCACCTCCACCTCCTAGTACTCAACATGTACCTACCCCTCCACCTCCTAGCATTCAACATGTACCTGCCCCTCCACCTCCTTACCCAGCTAGGTTTGCTTCGATAACTCCTGCTCCATTCTCATCATCTGCTAACATGACTGCTGAAAATGCCGAACCCCCTTCTCTCCCTCCTCCTCCGCCTCCCCCTCCTCCATCTTCTCCTCCACCAATTCCTCCATCACCTCCTCCAGTGGCATTCCCATTTATGGACAATGCAGTTGTTTCCAATTCTATTACGACACAAGGAGACCTTCAAGAGCATGTTGCTGTCGATGCAAAAGTTTCTCCTGCTCAGACAGTTGACCTTGAATTTGTGCATGGCACATTTCCCACTGTTGAGGCTTTTAGTGCTGAAAAGAAGATTTCTTGGACTGGGGAATCATCTCGAGAACTTCCATCACCACCACCAAAACCAATTGAAGAAGTTGTCCGGAATATTGAGGTGCTGTGCCAGTTTATAGCAAAGATAGGACAAAATTTTGAGAATATGGCTCGTGAGAAGGAGGTTGGAAATCCACGTTTTGCTTTTTTGTATGGAGGTCAACCTGGAAGTGATGCTGCTATTGGATATGAGTATTTCCAGTGGATGAAGAAGAAATGCTGCTTGCAAATGGAGCAAAGCAAAGAACCGGAGAAAATTTGTGCATCATTTAAGCCATCAGAAGAGGCCTTTTCCAAATCTGTTTACGCACACAGTGAGGCTGCAATCAGTTCACCAGCTTCATCAGATATGGATATGGAGGGTGAGTGATAAAGTATACTATGTTTTTTTTCTTTTTCTTCTAGTATCTTGATAATTGGACATCATATATCTAAAAATTGGGTTCATATAAGAAATTGTTATCATACTAGTTTTTACTTGCTTTTGTGGTAAGTAGGTGGCTATTACTCTTTATAAACTGGTTTTGCTTCATGTAATTATGATGTTACTATTGTGATGGCTAGCCTGTCGAGCATTTTTACTATAATTTAGGAGGTATACATTGTTTTACTAATTTTTGTATGAATACAATAAGATTTTTTATTCCATAGTTTTCTTCAATCTAATAGTTCATATTATTTTCTTCCGTTTTGCATCTTCACATGTATGCACTCTCATTTGTTATATGATGTTGGATCCATTTTTAACTACTTATCTGATATGAGACCATTCAATTAATTGTTATGTGTTTATTTTACCATTTTATGATCTTTATTGTGCTTGTCCTATAAATTTTTTTAAGATGTCTGAGATGAGACAATCTTATAAACAGTAACATCTTTTAGCATATTGTTTTCTCCTAAGATGATTGCTGGTTGCTTTTGTTTATAGTTGTTTGAGAAATGCAAGTATCAGTTCTTGACTGCTGTTCATTCTAAAGGGTTTTAGCGTAAGGTTGCAAGCTGATTTTTGACTTTATGTCTTTGTCTAGTTAATTTTTTGCAGAAAATAGAATCGTATGATGGAATCAAAACTATTTTGCAGCAAAAGAAAAGAAAAGGATGTCATATACACAGCTTTATATACTCGACTTACTTAATTCTCACATCAGCTAGAGAAGATGAGACAAGTTGGATAGTGAAATTAGAAATCATGTGTACCTGAATATTAGAATTAGATGTATACTTATTTCCTTGAAAAAAGTATATAGATAATTTTTTGTAGGGAAGGAGCTGAGGAGGAGCTATGCTAATTCTTGGAGATAGCAAGCAATTACATCTGAGTACAAAGATCCCAAAAAATTCAGGAAACTAAGTCATTTTCTAACAAAGGTGCTGATTACACTTGTAAGATTGGCTAGATAATCGATACATCTGTGGCTTATTGGTGACTATGAACATTTTTTACTTCTTCAAAACAAACAAGACAATTGAGAACTTTATATACAATGTTTTAATGTCCCATAGGATGATTGTTTCCTAAAATCCATTCTATGATTTTGGAGTTATCTTTAATGACAACTTATCATATATCCACTTTTCTTTTCCCTACTGCACCTTTGCAGTCATATCTAAATTCCTCGAGGCTGTTCCACGAGACCTGTTGTGATTAACACACTAGCTAGGTTTTTACTCATATCTATAGCTGAATCTAGTGGACTCTAGTGGATCTCTGAAGACTAATGATTTTTTCTATGCACCCAAAAAAACTAGCACAAGATATGTGCTGCTTTTGTGGCATTTGAATGACATTTTTCTTGAGCCAGTCACTTGTATTTGCATCCCCACATCATACTCAAAAGAAAGTTTTGCATAGTGGCAAAAAATGCCATATTTCAGTGAAATTGAGATGAAATCACAATGCAAACATAACTCCCAGATCAGTTAAATTAGTTTCATTTGAGGCTTTCAATTGTGTGAATATTTGAGTTGCTTCTACGTTTTAATTTCCCATTTGGTAGATCTTAGATTACCCTCAGTTGATAAATGTGCATCCATGATCATTCTTAACCTTCAGTCTTTTCTTGGGTATTTTTTATTACTTTGCATAATTATCAGATAGTCCTTGTATGAATATGCTATATGGTTAAAATTTCTCTGTTCTTCAAGCACAGTAAGTTGTCTATGGATGATAATTACCCAATATTGTTTACTAATAACTTTCTCAGAGGAGGTGAAGGTTGATTTTGTGGCTTAACATCTACATTCCTGCCACTCACCTTTCTGAGTTTTTTGTATGATTTCTGACAGAAGTATCTTTCCTTTCTCATATTTGTACTTTCTCTGTCTGTTCTGTATCTGTTGCTTTACTGTTGTCAGTTGTGATACTATGAACTTGATCTATAATTTACATAAAGAGCCGATACAATTTTATGAACTTAACATTTTAATGGTGCAGTAGTTCATAAGTATTAGATTTCCTTTCATTTATGTTGTTTGATGCAAGTAAATATTCTTATATCAAAAATAATATGCTTACTGACTATTTAATTCATTTACCTCTTTAGTTTTTCTTACTGCTGATGTGGTCCCTTCTATTTGTGCTTCTAGTTAAACTTTCTTGGCTAACATGTGATCCATTTAATGTTTATTTTGTTTCTGCTGCAATTGCTTGACCTTGTTTTGTGTATGTTTTTGTTTTCTATCAGCATGTGGTTTCCTTGTTCATGTCACAATAGTTTTATCCACTTACAAGGAGATGGAGCTGGTCCAAGATTATAAAACTATACCTTAAAGGCTCCTTTTCACTGAAACAATTCACTGAATGATGCTCTAGTTACTATTTTTTGAACTTTTTTGTAAGACTTACATGACAAGTTTCAATTTTTCACTAAATGGTTAAGATATTGAATTCTATGGTGTGTATCTAGATGATGATGGCCCACCTAATAGTGAGAGTGGTCACAACAAATTGGTCAAAGAATTAGTTGAAGACTCTACACATGTTGCTGATGATGGACATGGTGGTGAGCTTTCACGTGCATTTTGCATTACAAAAGAGCAGCTCACTTCTAAAGGTGTGTGGCATGATGTTGTATTTTATTCATGTCCATCAATATAAACCGGATGGTCAAATTATTGTTTGGAATTTTTTGTTCTACCTTATTTCTTATTTTCAAATATTTGCTATGACCGTTGCACCATTTTGCTTTGTATAGTTTATGATACTTTTGTTGCCCTTGAAGCCAGATATACTTGAGCGAATTCATACGATTTTTATTTGTTTGGTTATTTGGAGACATGACATGTATCATTCAATATCTTGAAACCTTATGCTTATTAAGATGTGGGGAGATGCCTATTTTCTTGATCTGAAGACACCCAAGCTTGTCAATTGTCTACATCAAATTGGGCTCAGTCTGGTTAGGGAGTGGAAGCAGAGAGAGAGAGAGAGAGAGAGAGGATCTTCTTAGCGATGCTGTACTGAGCCATGTTGTGGCAGAGAGAGAGAGAGGGAGAGAGTCTTGTTAGTAGCACAAAATTGAAAGTAGATTCTCGATAGATACTTATTTGATTGGGTATTACTTTCCTTTTGGTCAATTTTCAACTATCGTAGACTTATCTTTTTGGACTGTTATTTAAGGTCAACTGATACTTATGTTCTATTATTGTTTTCTGCTAAATGGGCTCTGGTTTCCTATATGTTTCCCAATTGGTCAGATATTATTGTTACTGTTTTAGTAATTGATCAGACTTGATTATTCTTTGTTCCCTAACTAATACCTATTCAAAGAGTTGGGCCCGAATAGATAAGGATGATGATCAGCTTGTGAGCCTTTTCAAGAGCAAGAAACCTTGCATAACTACTTTCCATCTCTTGATTTCTTTCTTGCTGTCAATCTTTCATATGTCTCTGTCACCTACCCCTCCATTCTCTTTCTGCATACTGTTAAGAAATGCTTCCCATGGCCATCAACAATGAGTTTTCAAATCTGCAGCTAGATAAATTTTGACTTTGATATGACATTTATAGTAGTTATTTACTATACTAACATTTTTGTTTCATATTAAATAATTTGATGTATAATAATTATTTTTAATAAGTTTTTGATTATTTTTTTATTTTTCTTCTATGTAACTTTTTATTATTTATGTTTTGATTACATGTATCATGGGAAGTTACATATCCTATAAAATTTGAAGGTCAAAGAACTCATTAGCATATACCTAATTTTATCTGTTTTATTTTATTATTTTCTAAAAATTAATTTAAAGAACTCATGAAACTGACATGATCTTTTTACCCAAAGTGCATATACGTAGTATATATCTTCTTGGTTTATATTTTGATCCATTGACCAAGTCATCAACATTTTTGGATGACAATGATTCTTTCCTTACAGAAGATGTTAGCTCAATCAGGTCGTCTCCTGGCGTTGCTGAGTGTTCTGAAGATGCTGATGTGCCCAAATCTGCGACACAGTTGTCTGAAGATGCAAGCCTAGTTAATGTTCAGTCTGCTGCTGCCAATGGCAAAAATATTGAAGTTCCAAAAGTCTTCATCAAAGATGATAGTCCATTCCGGCTTATTCAGGGATATGCTTCTGATGATAGTGGAGAAGAGGTTAGCAGGAATTACAATGACATGAATCAAAAAGACTCTAGCATGACTACAGATAAGAAGCTTGAGTTGTGTTTAACTCCTAGCTGCAAGAATGATCCAACTGTTGATACCAGATCTAGTAATCAAGCTGATTCAAAAACTTCTCCCACCATTCCGAAAGGAGCTCATTTTGGTCATTTATCTCTGGAGAAATCTGCATCACCAAATGTTGTTTATTGTAGTACTAGCACTACTGAAGAAAGTTTGGATGATGAAACAAGAAATCTTGAGCCCTCTAAGGATCATGGTATCATTCAGTCCTATGATGTTGATGTTGACCAAGTTGGAAAGAATCATTCCGAGGATGCAAAGCAGGAGTCTAGTAAGCCAAATCTCGATGAGTTTGGGCGGCTGGTAAGAGAAGGTGTTAGTGATAGTGATTCTGATGGCATGCAATGTAGTGAAAAGTGTGACAGAGGTAGGAGTTCAAGTCGTAGTTGGTCGCCTCAGGAAAGAAGACATAGATGGAGGAATTATAGTCCTGATCGGAGGTACAACCGGAACCGTTCGCGCAGGTACATCGTTATTAACATATTTTGTTTTATATAATACTTTTGGTTGATACTGTATATAAATACTTCCAAATATTTTGCTTCATCAGTGATGTGACGTCACTTCGTTTGATGCTCTACATGTGCAACTATTTGAACAACTAAGGAATGTCATGTTATTTGTTTCAGCCGCTCTCCTAGGTGCAAGTCATCCAAGGCTTTTAGGCATCCTAACTCATCGGCAAGACAGGAGAGGGTTCAACCTCCTGAGTGTTTCAGCTTTGTTCAAGGCAGATGTTTTCGTGGAGCATCTTGTCGGTTTTTCCATCCTGATATTGGTCGGAACAGGACGATGCAGAAATTTTATAAGGACCCTAGACACGATTGGCGCAAATTGGATGTGCAGGGTGAAGTTTTATATTCTGAGAGCAGCCGTTTTTCATCAAAAATGTATGGTAAGGAGTTCAAAAACCTTCAGCAGGAGAACACAGTGCAAACTAATAGTGAACTTGCTGAATCTGGTGGCAAGACTACCAAGGATGGAGTTGGTGAAAAGAAGGTTGCACTTGGTTGTGGCATAGATAATCCTATGTCAAGGGTGGGGGAGGATGACATCAAACAAGAGGATAGTTTTCTGGTCTTCAGCAATATGAAAAACCAATTAAAGGGCATGCAACAGGTGGAAAAATTGCCAGAAGCACATAACCTTGGTCGTGGAAGGGAGGCAGAAAGACTGGTTGAATCAGATGATCCTAAGCCAGCAAAGAGCTTGACAGTTCAGTCTTCACCTGCTGGTGAATCTGAAGGGCTTATTGAAACTGTTCTGGAACAACATAACCAAGGTGAAGGCATATCTTTTAAATTCTTTAAGCTGCACTCTTTTATGCCATTATATATTTTGAACCTGAACATGTTCAATTTTCTTTTGTGGAAGGTCACTTGTCACAAAGTCCACTGGATCAATCACTTGCAAATTACAGCACTGAAAGCCCAATCTCTACTCAGAAAAAGCTTCAAACGTCCACACTTTCAGCCACAGATAACAACCCTCGGCTGCAACCTCCTGAAGTCCAGGGACGAGCCCCCTCCCTGATTTTTGCTGATAATATGAGTGCACCACTGCCTAAACAGCAACCTTCAGAGAATCTCCTGCCGCCTGGTATAGTCTATCACTCACAGTGTTCTCAAACAGATATGCTTTATCCCAATCTGAGGCAAACAGCCAGTGAACCTCATTCTCAAAGTATTCATACTCCAAATGCCATGCAATCAGATTTTCCTGTGCCACCACTTTCACATGAGAAGAAGTCGCCCATAAGGCCTTCTGTTACTGTGGAAGAGTATTCTCAATTACATTTCCATCAAAATTCAATGCCACCTAGGAATGACGTTGCTCAGCCTTCATCAGAGCCTCATCTGCTAGGGGGTCGTACTTGTCCACAACCAAATGACTTTACTCGACCATTGTATTCAGCTGAGACATCTCATCAGCCTCCATTGCTCATGGTTGAACATAAGAGCTTTCCCATGGTCATTCAGCAGGACCGACCACTTGCTGAAGACGACTGTTTTCCAGGCCTTCCTAAACGTGAAGGTCCTCAAATCTCTGATCTGTATCATAGAGAATATCGCATGCATCATCAATCATTTGTGCATGAAGATCTTCGAGTTCCATTACCAGGCCATATCGCTGTCTCTTTTTCTCATGGAAGTAATATGCCTCCTCAGTCGCTACATTTGCCCAGGGAATCATTGTCTAGTGCACAATCTTTACCAGGAGATCTTTTGCGACCAAGTTTTCTCCCCAGGAAAGAATATCCTTATGTCAAGGAACTGCCTTATTCAAATCATCAAACTTCTTTTGCTCAGCAATACCATACAAGCAGTAGTTTTATCTCAACTCTTGGTGGTCCTGGCATGGTTGACTCCTCTATCCCAAAATTTCCACCAGAAAGTGATCTTCCATCCCAAATATCTGGCATCAGTATACCTAAAACATCGATCTCAATGCACTACAACCCATTTGCATCAACTTTCGAACATGGACCTGCAGCTTCGAAGTTTGGCTTCGGTGTTCCTGGACGAGGAAATGGTACAGATTATAGTATCAAATATGAGTCTTCCTTGAGTTCAGGTCATGGTTCAGTTGGTGGCATTGGTTCAAGAATAATGGCTTCGCCATCCAATTTCAGAATATCAGAAGATCAATTTTTGCCAAAAATTGGTGGTTTTGCTCTTGAAACCCCTAAAGCTGATTTGCAAAAGCAATTCATCAAGGAACCTACAGCAGGTGCCTTGTATGATCCTTTGTTTGACAGCATTGAGCCATCTTCTGGTACACTTAAGGTAGTTCATGTCCAAAAGCAAGGGAAACCTTCTATCGATGATGGTCCATTATCAAAATTCAGTAGCTTGTCCAGGCCTTTGGATGTTGCACATAACAGCGAGCAGAAAGATGGTGTGGGTAATGAACTGAAATCAGAAGTTGATGACTTTGATGAGGTGACAACTGATGCTGAAGTGGGGGTTGTGGAGAATGAAAGTCCCCAACTAATTGATGGAAAAGACTGGAGCCCTGACATGCCTGTTGAAGTAGGGAACACTGGTGCTGGGGAAATTGAGATTGATCAGGTTCAATCAACTGGGAAGAGTAAGAAAACCAAAGATTCGAGATCAATGAAGCTTTTTAAGGTTGCGCTTGCAGAGTTTGTAAAGGAAGTTTTGAAGCCATCATGGCGACAAGGAAATATGAGCAAAGAAGCATTTAAGACTATTGTGAAGAAGACTGTGGATAAAGTATCTGGATCCGTGCCAAGCCATCAGATCCCGAAAACACAAGCAAAGATCAATCAGTATGTTGAATCATCACAGAGAAAGCTGACCAAGCTGGTTATGGTATGCCCATATTGCCTTCATCTGTCTGGTTCTCTTTTGCTTATAAACAGTATGAACAATTTTTCTAATGTTTTGGATGGTTACTCAAATATTTCATCCTATGCATTACAAAAGCTTTTGGTTTATGGACATTTTTACTTTGGATGGTGATTTCCAGTAAGGAAAGTCAGTTTTTTCTTCTTTTTTGGTAGTGAATAAAAAACCATTTTACATTATTATTATTTTTGTGAGTTGAGTAACCGAAACAAAAGTACAAAAGTGTTTTGAAGTATTACCATTCTGTCTTGATTTCCAAATCTCATTTCCTGTTTTGATGCATTATGTGTTTTTGTTTTTAAATTGAAAAGACACGCTGTTCTATTCATTTCTAGTTTTCAAATTTTTTGAAATGTAAGTCATTTAGTTCCTTTTCTTTCTTACTGCAGGGGTATGTTGACAAGTACGTTAAGATGTAGATGTCCACCATTTACCATGGTTCACAATTTGAGCCGATCCAGGTTCTCTTGGAGGATCCCAAGCAGAGCACTGCTGCTGCAAGAAAAAGATAGGGCAAGATGTTGGGGTCTTTAACGTCCGAGAAATTGGATACTAGTGTGCTTCTCAAGGAGTAGCTGTTTCATACAGCTCTGGATTTCTGAAGAATTGGCAAATTCCACCTAGCAACAGTGTATGTATTTTCATATATTGCTTCTTGTGCCTGGTCATCGATTTCTAGATATTTGGTTTGTAAAATGCTTCCATAGTTAATCGGCTTAACATTTGTTACATTTCTCATTCTTATGAGAAGCTGCAGTATCTAACCTTCAGTAGGGCTGAATCTGAATGATAGGCACACATGTGTGGTCTTGTAATCAATAGTATGCTAATTCAATTTTTGGTAACTCAGTTTAGTCAGCTGCTCTAGAATTCCCCTTTGCTTTTTCATTTGCTCTTGTTCTGCCTAATCTTAGTAGAACATTCATATCCAAAGTCTAGTAGGGTATGAAGTTGAATCAGCTCAAGTGCTTGCGTTTGGCTTGACCCTTGTTTTATTGTCTGTTTTCATCTCAGTAATGGGCAGCTGGGTGGAAGCTGCCTAGGGTTGCCAATATCAGAATCGCGATCCAGCCATTCTGTAGAATGAAATAATCCCAAGTTTTGGGGTCGTGGTTCCAGTGATTGTGTAAGTTACTAGGAATGGCGACAGAGTTGGGATGCAGTGATTCTGTAGCATGAACTCCTGCTAATGGTGACCCCCAAGTTTTGGAGTCGTGATTCCTAGCATTCCTAACTCTTAGGAATGGCAACTCTCAAGTTTGAGTTGGATTCCTAGCGTTATCCTCAGCCGCTGTGTGGTGGGCTGAAAACAAATGAGAGGAGAAAATGGTTGATGCTGTGCCATTGCCATCAGACTCGGAGGGAGGAGATGAGAGATGGGAAAGAGGCTGCTGGCTTGGCCTAATGGGATGAAAGATCAAGTGCTTTGAGATTCAGAGATGTTTCAGGGTTCTGCCCGAGTACAACAGGAGGAAAGAAAAAGAGGAAGGCAAAGAAAATAGAGGAAAAGGAAATAGTAGTAACATTACAACTTTCCAAGTCACATATGTAAACTAGAACTGGGTAGAGTTTCACAACAATCATTGCTAGCAATTTCGTGGTAGTACACTGGCGAGACTAAACTGAACATTCTTCCAAAAAGATTAACACATCCTAAGATGTCGAAAGCAAAAAACTCTTGAGAAAGACCACAATGAAAACCTTGGGAGGTATCCATGCTCCTGCTTTTAGTTCTTGGAGGGAGTTGGGGTTCTGAAAGCTTGGGAGGTGGTGGAGGCACATTTCTTGAAGATTGTGGCAAACCATTTGATTCACTCGAATCCTTGTCGCCATTGTTGGTGCCTGGGGAGTGATTGAGACGATGAGAACTTTGGTGGTGAGGGAGGCAAGTTCGCTGGCAGAGGTTGCGTCCCATTTTAGTCCACCATCTACCAACTTCTTCGGCGGCAGCAGCATGGATGAGACAGCCCTCACACGTCTAAACCCTCACGAGCTGGCTTGAGAAATTCTGATACTTGTTGTGAGTTCTGAAGAAGCAAACCAGAAAACCCCATTTGCTCAATACCATAATTATATAGATATCAGATGAGTATCAAAGGTTTAAAATAAGTCATGGGAACAAATAGATCAAAGTTCAGGAAGCAAACAGGTAGGACATTAGGTAGCGATCTGAAAAGTTCTAAGATGACTAATATGCAGCACAATTATGCACGAAAACCAAAGAGAATACCAAATCATCATGAAATGAAATGTCTATTAGCAGCAAACTGGTGACTAGAAATCGACCCGTGTTGTTGACAGCAAAGGTCAACTCCTGGCTTTTACCAAACTGCTGTGCTTAAACCCGTGACAAATGCAAATCCGTAGGTTATCTGCCTGTCAAGTTCAGAGAAGATCAGACAAAATACCTGAAATGATTGTTGCAAAATCAGCTCAGCCGCTATTGGTAAAACTAGAAAAGATGCTTCAAAAAATGCAGTACTAGAGATTATATAAAATTTGGATATTGCAATAATTTGTCTATAAAATATAAATTTTTTGTTTCATCAAGAATACTTACATTTTTGACAGCTCATTCTCTAAAATGAGAAGCACCTAAAAAATATATTAAAAGAAAAAGAGCCCAAAACAAAACAGCCACATGTTTGAAAACAATCTTCAGAGTTCAAATCTTCGATTAACAGTAATAATAAACAATATGTGAAACAAATCAACACAAACCACATCATACAATGATTTACATGTACATTCTGCATATGTATGTCCATAGATGTGAAAAAGGACAAACAAAGCACAGGATTCCCAACCAAGGACTGTAATTTTATGCCAACCAGCAGTGCTGGTCTTTCGCCAGTCCAATATATACATGTGTCGATACGTCGGAATGTGTTGGCAAATCCAAAAAAAGACCCAAAAAAATCTCCAAACATACCTTAATATTAAAAATCTAAATTAGGGCATTTTAATTAGAATTAAATGTAATTTTAGTTTTATTTCAATAAAAAATATCTAAATAAGAAAGGGATAGTGGATTTATCTTTTTCGGACGTTGACGAGCATTCTGAATAGTTTTTCTATTGATATTGAATCATGTACAAAAATGCAACTTGAAAAGTTAGATTAGACGTTGGATATATCTACTTCTATCACCAAAATGAATGACGGGACTCCACAACAGATGGATTGAGATTCTCGATCCTATATATTTATATATCGATATATATTTGTATATCGATATGATATGTCTATCAGACTCTATCTTGAAATTGCTCCCATGATATGATGTAATGATAAACCATGTTATTGGTACATCAATATGGTGACAGTGGTTGCCTGATTGTGTCCTTAAATAATACGTGTCCAAAGAGCATCTTGAGGCAAGTATAATTATGACATGTATGGGTGGGGAGCTTGGAAAACATCGGAACTTCTGTTATCATCAGTGACCTGTTGCTTCTATCATAAGAACGATCAACCTCAAAAATGAACGAGCAACTATCATTATACCATTGGTTCTGAAATCCTCCATAATATGATGATTGGAAATACAATGAGCTTCACTTTGTCTATATCATATAAGCTTTATCGCATTTGCTCAAAGTCATTGATTGCCTTCCCTTTTCCTTTCGTGTGTAAACATTATGACTACCTCCTCAAGCTCATGATTTATACTTTTGGTAACATGCATAAAATATTACTTTTCAATCCATGCACCACCATGAGGTTGAGTAGACAGAACCATCAACTCGCCGCTAGTACCATCGTCATCAATCGAGGCAATACTGTTCACATTAGTGCTATCTCTTCGGACTGAGTGAAGTGCTAAATGTGATGAAGGTGTCTCATCACCCGATTAAAATTGTTGCTCCTCGATTCTTTCTAATGGATCAACTAAATTTAATCATCATTAACTAGATAGAATGGAGCTAATATGGATCTAATAAGCTACTAATCATTAATGCCACTAATCACATAATTAACAAGTAATGATTAAGACAAATTAGCTTTAATTTGATACTCTATATATATATATATGTATATATGTATATATATATATGTATATATGTGTGTGTGTGTGTTATTGACCCTAATCATCATTAAGTAGATAGAATGAAACTAATATGGATCTAATCATCATTAATGCTACTAATCATTATCCAAATTTGGCACTATAAAGATGTGATTCACCCTAATCATCATTAACCAGAGAGCATGATTGACATTCCTCTAGATAAATTATTAGAATGCCTTAAATGAGCCTCTAATCACCTAATACCAGCTCTAATTGAGAACAAGAATGAGAAGTTGTGAGAAAGAGAGAGTGAATGAGAAAGGGTGTTAGAAGATGTTGGAGTGAAATAAGATGCAAGAGGATAAAAGAACAAGGTTAAATAAGCATTCAAATGGGTCCAACGATCAAATTGATCATTGGAACCAATTAAATCTAGATCCTTGATTGATTTTGATCGAAATTCAATCGTTACCTATCAGTACATATAGATAACGAATAAATTTTAACTGTTTCACACGAGACAAAAGGTGTATCACCTAATACGCATCCTCCCGGACTCATACCTATCACCCGTATTGTTTCAAACAGTACATCAAACTATGCACCCGTATTGTTTCTTTGGCAACCATCTTTATGTATTGCCCTTTCTATGTTTCTTTCTCTCTCCTTGTTTGTTTTTGGGGGGCGGACACAGCAAACCTGCTTCGAACCACTAGGCAAGCACCAGGCTTCTGCCGTAATCCAAATCAGCATTGTTAACACTGGTAATCCGAGTGTCCTTCCATGCTACCTAAAACAAGTAAAAAGAAACCTGTGCTTGGCCTTGCATTATCTTATAAAATATTTCTACATACTCCTTAAGAGTAATCTGAGCCATATTTGTTTCACTGAAAGAAAAATATACAATCACTGACTACATTAATTAGTTCTAGGTACAAAAGAGTTTAAGAATACCCAACAAAATTCTGGATTAATATTAGATAAAGATAACAAGAGAAGGATTCATGGTTGTGGTCCATAATAAGGGGGGTGTACAAGAAAAATTTGTTACGAACCATAACTATGTTGATCTTTTGGATAGGATGTTGATCTTTTGGAATAGGAGATATATCCAGCATGGTTCTTTCCCTTTTTCTCTATATATATCTATATTCCTTCTTCACCCCTAATTTATTCATCTACACAACAGTTTGCATTTTTTTCATAATACATGCATGCAGTATTGACTCAACTTACCCTTTTAAGCTTTCAAAGAAAAACCCTACTTATGCAAGTCTAATATACAAACTTTTATTGTTCTGAATAACTAAGCCAGACATGATTTATATCATTGCCTAATTTGGAAGAAAAAACAAAATTATACCTGAAGAACAGTTAACATCCCTGAAGAAACAGGCAACTCCTGAAATTTATGTAGTTGTGGAGGCCGTGTTTCATTTGAATTTTTGACTTACTCTTCAGTTGTGCTCACTATGGAACTTGTGAATGACACAAGCAGAGTACTAAAACCACTCCCTGCAATGGCATTGCCTGGGGTTATATGCCTTCATAGCCATTATAACATGTCGCTCTAGCGACTGCAGGGAGCATAATAGCTAACCAAGTTTGTGGGAATTCCCATATTTCAACATGTATCCAGAGTGAGCGGCTATTCCTTGAGGGCAGACAATGGTGCCTGTAAGCTATTGGAACTCCTGCCATAGAGCCAGTGGAAGTGGATGGAAAGATACAACCTCTGATGAGCTTTCTGTTCCCACCAACAACTGTTGGTGGAGGAACAGCACCATAATCTTATTTGATGGAATCCTACACCAAAGGTGCCTTAAAGCTGTTAAACCGTAAAATTAAAGAGAAACTTTTAAGATAAAAGTAAATTCATGCAGGCTCCGACAACATAAACGACACAATTGGATGCTCAGGTAGCTCAAGGAAGACCTTAAAAACAATTCTCCTAATGATTAGGTAACGTAGGTTACAGAGCTATGAATCAAGTCCTGATTGACATCCTTTATGAATCAAATAACCAGTGAAATGCATGCCTTCGTGATTTAGGTAACAGTGAATGTGGATTGCAGTTTGGCAAAATCACAATTAGAATGTGATATTTCGAAGCCTTCTTCAAATATGGTACATGAGGGAATGTGGATAGAAGATAAACTTGGCCTAATCATAATAGAATGTTTTCCTGAGTTAATTGAAGATAGCTGGTAAAAGAACCTGAACCTTTCAGGCATATATCCAAGAGGCAAGGGAAAATTGAAAATTTACATTTACATACCTTGAAGCATCAGATCCAGAGGAAACTGTCCAAAAGGTTTTCTGGTAAGATCTTGGCAGCTTCAAGACTTTTTGGATTAGTACTTAACAGAGATAAATGCAGGGGTTACAATGGTACTGCAAGTCAGATAAAGAATTAATCAACACTAGGAATATAACTAGTAGGACATATAATATATAGAACTATTAGTGCAAATATGAGACACCAAACCTTCATTTGAAACAATCATGATGTTCAGACCCTCTTCCTCTTAGTACAACAGTAGCCCCTGCTTCATTCATGATGTGATTTATATAGAGGTCCTGCATACACAAATCCAAACCACCAGCAACACAAAAACAATCTAACCAACATGGAGATGTCATGGAGAGCTTGAAGTATTATTAGTCACATTTAATGATGGATAAGGTACAAATATTAAAAGATCCATTTAAGAAAATGAAATAGAACATCAACAAATGAAGCCAGAAGTGCTATTAATTGCAGTAGACTGCCGTCAGCCATGTCAGTGAGATATATAATCCATCAAAGTTACAAGTTCGAATAAGTCCCGAAAGGAACTTTGTGAAGATGACTCTGCAGAGCTGTCAACTACAAGATTTGTGCAAGAAGGTATTTGGACCTCAAATACAAGCTGCAATATCGAATGAAGGGTCAGCATCAAAGCCCAGAAACAGATATTTACTCAGAGCTTGACTAACCTGTCTCTCAAAAAATTTTCTTATGCATCACAATCAACTTTCCCATGCAATGATGCAATAAAAGATTAATACCAGCTCATCAAACAAAACTGAGTAAAGAGGGGTAAAAGATGTCTGGGGTTCTGGCCTTGTTTCAAGATGTCCACTAAAACACCTACAACCCTACGGAAATGCTGTTAATTTTTGCTTGAGGATGTTCTCATCACAATCATCCAAGCCTACTCCCTTCAATGTCTTGGCAGATCATCGACCACATCTTAACCTGAGTGAACTTTGTACCATTATCATTAATCATGATTTAATCTTCATTATAATATGAAAAGTTAAAATAGGGATTTTAGGTTGCTTTACTTTTTGCAACATCTTGTTATCCTCTCTATGTTATTGAAATATAGTGTAAGAAAAATAATTCCTTTCATGATGACAGCCAGGCATGTCAGCTAATTTTTGCTATAATTTATCATTATATACAACAACACAATCAAACACATTATGGAAATGACAACTTCAATATAAGTACCCCATTCTTGAACTGTATAGTAATTAATGATTGGGTACATGTATATTTGCGTCTTGTTTGGTAATCCAAAATCATGCCTCATAGAAGCAAACAAGGTATTTCTGATATGGCCAAGAATCATATGTTTACAAACCATGATAGATAAACATGTCATCACGTATTAAAGGTATCCTGGAAGTCATGATACTTATCTCAGGGAGGTCCTCCAAGAACAAAATGAACACTAGCAATAAGGATTAATACTGAAGTGTGACATTATAACAGAGAAATTGAGATATGTGGAATTACTTGATAAGAAATTGTCCTATAAAGCAAAATCGAGTGGAGAATATTATCCATAAGTAGACTTCCATTCTCAGTTAACATAGTTTTTGAAGTTCAGGTTAACAGTTGGGCTTGAAGACACAACATAGAACTCTCTTTCAAATTAGTACACTTTCTTTTAGTTGTTAAGTTTCACTTTCTGGGCATCACATAAGAATTCACTGACACTCAACAATCAAGAATCGGTCTGATTAATTAGATGAAATGGGAAACGAACCACAAGAAAATATATTATTCACCTTTAAATGCATAGTAACTTTTCTTGACATGAACAGATTGAACACTTATACAGATACCAATCATAGATACAAGAAGACCATGCAGAAAAATAAAATGTTACTGCAAAACTAAACATATATTCTGTTCTTGCCAATGATTTGTGTAAATCAGATCCTATAATCAAGAAATACTACATACATGACATGAGCCCCTGCAGATATATGGAGATACAGTGGCTTCTCACTGTCTCACAATCCATTAGGAGGATGGTACTTTGCCTCTAGAAAAGTTAAACATAAAAGGAATTAAAGAAGTATGTGAGATGCAGTGGGTATCAATAATGCAAACACTTGCCTGGCATACCTTGTTATAACAACAGCACCAGTGCATTTCTGAATCTGCAATTGTAAAAGGGTCATAACATACCAATAATTTCTTAAGCGTGGAAGAAAAATATAAACTAAAACAAATTAATAGAGAACTCATACTCATTTCCGTTAGGGTTTAAACAGATGAAAATATAAAAAGAAAACAGATCCCAAGTCTCAAATGGAGGCCTATCCAGTACTATTATAGACATAGCCAAGTAAAAGCACCCATCCACACTATTTCTTAGGTTTGGTTCTCATGAAGAATAGTATGAATTTACACCACATAAGTCAATAATTGCTACCTACAGACCTTCTTAATCCTTAAATGTATCCCAAAAAATCAAGCGGCAAAAGAAGGCTAAACCAGTCTCGAACTACTTTAATTCTTATTTTCTATTTCGACCATGTTTACTCTCAACACTAAGGTATATAAACACGATTAGAGTACTAAGACTCAAACTTAAAACATAAGGACATCAGATCGAGTTCCAGTTAAAAGGTCATAGTCGTGACTCGTGACTAACTACTACAGTCTTCATGAAGCAAATCGACGACCAGTCGAAAGGCATAACTCGCCATGCTATTATGAAGTAATATTGAACAAGGGCAAAAGATACACGTATCAGAAATTAAGTTGAAGCGCTTCACAAAAGAGACACCCTTGCCTCCCGGCCTGCGGTCACCGCGGGGGTTCATCGAGATATTTCGGACTCCTGTCTTCCGTCATCCTTCTACCAGAAGGATGCCAAGCACGAGATGGTGAGAGGATCAGAGAAGGAACCGAAAGAGAGATCGGCGGAGGACCTCAACGCCGACCAATTCAACTCCACCCCACACGGCGGAGGTATGAATTCAGGCGAAATACCAACGACGGCAGCAGAGGGGGAGGGGGATGTTGTTAGGGTTGCGCTTCCTGCGATGGGCGAACGAAAGGGAAAGAGCTTTGGATCGAAGAAGGGGAGGTACTTGGGGGAACACGCGCAGTCGGGGCACCCTGTCCGTCAGCTTCTGCAGCAGGTCATCTAATCCGTCCGTCGATGTGATCAGCCGAGATTTATAGTAGCTGGAAATGCCCTACAAGTGGGACATATGGACGACAAAAAGACAGGTCTAAATATAATTTTGTAAACAAAATATAATTACATGTCATATTAAAATATAATTTGAAAAATAATTTTTCTAGATAGTATTAGGATCCCTTGTGCAACTCAATAATCTTTCAACACCACGATTGTGACAAGTTCGAATCCAAGAATAGATTTAAATTCTTTTTACATATTAGATAATCAAATTCTGTCGTGGCCATATTTGCATCCGAAGGAGGGCCTAACAAAAAGAATATTTTATAATATCAGCAACATGGAGGACTATATGAGCACAACAGTTATAGTTTGGGACTGAATAATAATATGAAGGACTATAGTTGCATAATATCATCTTACGGTGAGATAAAATGATAGTTTGATATAATTGAGCAGCAACAATATCGTCAACCCATGCAATTTTCGACACCAATAATATCAAACCACTCAAAGAGGTGATCTCCGACAACAACATAATTGGACCGTCAAAAGAGGTAATTTTTTATACTAACATGATCGAATCGTTTAAAGATGTGGCTCCTAATATCAACACAATCAAATTGCATAAAGAGATAATTCCTAATACTAACACGACCATCTACACAAAGAAGTAGCTTCTGATGTTAACATGATCGAATAGCCTAAAGATTATCACTGAATCATACAAAGAGGTGGCTTTTGATACCAACATGGTCAAATTGCCTAAGGAGATAATTCTCGACACCATTATAGGCAAACCGCTTGAAAAGGTAGCTCCCAACAACTACACTGCCAAATCCAAACATAAAACATCCCTCTACAATGATACAATCGAGCCTAACCATAAAACATCAATCTTCAGTGATATGACCAAACACAACCATAAAACATCTATCAACGACAACATGACCAAACCTAATCATAAAGCATCCTTCTACAATGATGTACACAAACCCAATCATATAGCATTCCTCGATGACGATATAGCCAAACCCAATAATGAAGCACCCCTTTGCAAAGAAGCATCCTACAATAATGTGACTAAACTTAGTCATGAAGCGTTTGAAGATGATAACACATCCAAACCCCCAACTATGAAGTATCTTTCTATGACGGAATTATTGAACTAAGCCGAGAAGCATCCTTCTTTAATGACACACTCGAACCCATCATAAAACTTCCCTCAATGATATATGCTTAAACCTGACTATAAAGTATCCCTCGATGATGACCCGACTAAACCCCACCATGAAGCATCTTTCTACATGTGATTGAAGTCAATCATAAAGCGTTCCTCGATAACGATCGACTAGATCCTACTCTACAATGACATGATTAAACCTAACTATAAAGTATCCTTTTACGATAATACGACCAAGCCTCATACTAAAATATTCATCTACGACAATGCAATCGAACATGAACATATTTAAAATATGTATTGAGGGTCCAATGCATATTTCAAATGTGAATTACTATTCGATTTAAAAAAAAAAATCATATTTGGCCATTGAAAACATTCAAATGTTGATCAATGCTGCATAAAAGTAGCATTAGCATTTCAATATTTGTGAGATGCTAATGTTATTTTTTAAAATTTTAAAATATCCTATAACATTACATAAAATTATAAGATTGCCAAAATGATTTAGTGATATTTTCTACAAGGTAAAAATTTATTTTATTTATTTTTAAATATTATTTTATATAATTATATTTTTATTTAATCTATATTTGGGGTATACAAAATTTTTTATAAGATTACATACATTTATTTATTAAATTATTTATTTAAATAAAAATATATGTATTAAATTTTGAATAAATATTAAAAATATTTGAAGGGTAAATTTGTTACAAAATATTAATGGACATTTGAAATGTAATTTACTAAACAATAGTTCATCAATGCACATATAAAATGTAGTTTTCATGTATAATCATCAAACATTAAAAGCATTCGATAACTTCACATTCGTTCAAGCCCCATTCTCCAACTTCACAGTTAAAATATAAATGTATTTCCAAACACGACTTAAGAAGCGTCCTTATATAATGTTGCCGTTGAATTTAGCTATAAAGTATCCGATATGCCAAATCAGTTCAAAAATATATTTCAAAATAGTCCTAACATACTATTTTGATGACAACATTGTTGAATCGATGTAAAGTGCTATTTTGATGACAGCATGATAGAATCATTGCAATCAAATCGACTAAAGGTGCTATCCCGACAACAATAGATTGAATTGAGCCAAAATACTATTCATGACTAAGTGGTTAAATTAATAGTCCAACAGAATTATATCATGGCCCATGGAAGAATGCTAACATCTCCCACCACATGCTCAACATCTCATTACCATGCTCCCAACACTTTACCACTATGTGATCAACACCTCATCGCCATTAGGATGATGCGACAACCAATTTAACACAACGAAGTCAATTACGTAAAAGGTTGACTTAGCCAACTATTATTCCATGTTTTTCAAGTTTGGTGCTACATGATTATATCTATGGCTAGAGAAAGCATATAATCGTTTTATGCATTTAGCTATGGTCATGGATCTCAATATAAAAATGCAAAGGATATTTCATCCTCCAATTTTTTTTCATAAACCAAATCCTTTTGACTCATTATTGATAAGTATAAAAGAGACTTTCTCGGATAATAACCTAATATAATATTTTTTGCATGATCTTTACATCAAATTTGTGATTAAAACAAAAAAACTTATGACCAAGGTTGGTTGTGAATCCTTTGCATGTGTCTATAATGATCAAATTTCTCTATAATAATTACTAACTAGATAAGAGTGAATTTCTTTTTTTATTTCCTGAAATCTTACAGTTATTTTTAATTTATTTCATAATCTTAGTGATAATTTAAAATTTTGGAAGAGATTATAAGGATTGAATACTGCTTAATAATAAATGCAGCTATCAATCTTCACTTTTATTAAGATGACCGTTGACGCTGGTAAGAGACCATTACATCCTGACGCGGTGGCACACCGCCTCCTCCAAACCTCGTTTACGGCGGCACGGAGTCCGTACGCGCGGCGGGTTTTGTTACCGCGATTCGAGTATAAGACGTTTTCATGGTTTCCTATTTTTCCGGTCAAACACGCCTTCTCTTCATTCCCGCTCGACGCAAACCCTAACCCTAACCCTAACCCTTCACAACCTCGGTCGCAACCTTAATCGAGCGCAGGAGAGGAGGCGTCCATGGCTGCGGAGCTGCGGAAGCGGTGCCTCTACGAGGTCCTCGGTGTTCAGCGAGATTGCTCCCAGGAGGAGATCCGCTCCGCTTACAAACGCCTCGCCCTGCAGCTCCATCCCGACAAGGCCGCTGCGTCGGGCACCGTCGACGCAACCTCCGCCACCGCCGCGTTTCAGGAGCTCCTCCACGCCTATGAGGTCCTCTCCGACCCGAAGGAGCGTGCCTGGTACGACTCTCATCGCTCCCAGATCCTATTTTCCGACCCCTCCGCCGCCTCCAAGTCCCACCGGCCCTCCGCCTTCTTTGACCTCGATCTATTCGCTTTCTTCTCCAACTCCGTCTTTTCCGGCTACTCTGACTTCGGCAAGGGCTTCTACAAGGTCTATGGCGACCTCTTCGCTAAGGTCTACGCCCAGGAGATATGGTTCGCAAAGGAATTGGGTTTGGGCGCCGATGCCGTGACTCCTGCTCCCCTTATTGGTAATCTGGAATGTCCGTATACACAAGTTACTGCCTTCTACAATTATTGGCTCGGATTCTGCACGGTGATGGACTTTGGATGGGTAGACGAGTACGATGCTTCAATGGGACCAAACCGGAGGACAAGACGTGCAATGGAGGAGGAGAACAAGAAATTAAGGAAGAAGGCAAGGAGAGAATACAATGATACAGTCCGGGGACTTGCTGCATTTGTGAAGAAACGGGATAAGAGGGTGGTTGATATGATGGTAAAGAAGAAATTGGCCGAAGAGAAGCATCGAGCAGAGGAGAAAGCAAGGAAGAAGGAGGAGGAAAGGAAGAAGATGGAGAAGGCAAAGCTATTTGAAGAGCCCGAGTGGACACATAGTAACGAGCAGGAGGATGACTTCCATGAGTTGGAAGATGATGATGATGATCATAAAAAGAAGGGCAGGGAGGAGTTCTATTGTGTGGTGTGCAATAAGAAGTTTAAGTCAGATAAGCAGTGGAAGAATCATGAGCAGTCAAAGAAGCACAAGGATAAGGTTGCAGAACTGAGAATGGCATTCAAGGAGGAGGATGAAGAGTTTTTAGAAGAGGAGGGTGACGTTGAAGTCCATGTGAGCTTTGATTATGAACCTCCAGAGTCAGAGGACAGCGATGTGGTTGAGGAGCTTTCTGATAAGTTAAGGGAAGATTTAGAATTGCCAGAGACTAATGATGACGCTGAGCATCTAGGGGACAGGGATGATGAAGCTAGCATTTTGGAAGCAATGGTCGCAGGGCGTAAGAATAGGAAAAATAACTCTTTGAAACAGCATGATTCATCATTCAATGACATTTATCATCCTGATAATGGTGAGAAAAGCAGCATGGACTATGATAGCCAAAGAAGAGGCCGTAGGCATCGAGCATCAAGAACAGGGACTAGCGAAGCTGATTCTGAAGTTAAGAAGGAGAGGGGTGAAACTAGTAGGGAGGATACTGAGGTTAAAAACCATGAAACAAGCACAGAGTATCACAATGAGGCTTCTTCCTTATTAGTTGAGGAGACAACTGTGATTAATAAAAAGGATCGGCCTACAGGAAAGAATCAGAAGTCCAAAAAACAACAGGTAGATGACAAAGGTGCAGGAAAGAAAGTTGCACCTGCTGACACAAACAACTTACCAAAAGGAAGGAAACAAAAGGTAAAAAAGTCTTTTATCCTTTTTTTTAATCAACATTTTTTCTTGATTAACCTCAGAAATGATTATAACTTTTACAATAGTGCAGGATTTTAAGTTGTCTTTTGTTGTCCTTGTGATTTAACATAATCAACAACTTGTGTTCCCATTCACTTATATATAGATGGATTAAAGGATCTGAATCAACAGATGAGATGGAGATGGATTCCTGGAAATATCCTCTACATAAAAGCTGTTTTATCTTTTCTCCTGGGCTATAGAAGTTCTTTTTTTCTGTTAGGAAGCTCTTTATCTAGGTTTTCCTTTATCTTGTTTTTCTTTGGTGGGTAGGGGGCTTGGAAAACTGATATTTTGATTGATGATTTTACTCATATAGAACACTTACTGAACCCCTTTTTTTTCTCTGCTCTGAAAGATTTTGTACCTGTTAACTCCTTCATTGATGATAATTTAGAATGATATTTGAATTGAGATATTCTTCCTAGTTCTGTTAGTGGGTGTTACTGTTCATAATTCTGTAAGATTTAATAATTTGGAACAGAGTTGCTGTAGATGGTCAGCTGACAGATCCTTTTCTGTCAGATCATGACATGAGGTTCTTGCATTTCATTGTCTTGTGGAAATGTCAGGTTGAAACCGAAGATTTTCTATTTTAGTGGCTTTTGAGATCCATTTGTTAGTCCAAGATAAATGTTATGAAAGGGCTTGAACTTGGATCAGTTTTGTTACATTGAATGGGAAAATACATAGAGTTCTGTTTATTTACCCAACCATCAAAATGCAAATTCATTCTCAAATGTGCTAAGAGGTTTAGCATTTATAAGGCTTAGACTTGTTCTGGCGATAACTATATGCTCAAAATTATTATACAATTTTCAGGTACTTATGTTTGACAATTCAAATTCAGTTTGAGGTTAACTTTTGCGATTATTATTTTTCTTCAGTGAACTGTAAAATTTCTTGAGTTTTTGAAATTGCTTAAACTGTTATCATTGACGGCTTGGAGTGCATTTGGATATTAAGATTTTAAACATCATGGAGTTTACTAAAGTTGCTCTCTGTAATTTTGTTTGTTAGTTTTAACTCAATAATCATCATAAGCTTGTCAATAATTTTTACCAGGCTAATTCAAAAGCGCCGAGTAATGCATGTGAGACATGTGGGGAGACCTTTGAAACAAGGTAACTTTTCACTCTTTTGTAAACCCTTTGTTACATGTTGTGGTCATCACTTGTCACTACTCTTTTCCTGGTCGTTTCATTTCCTGCCATGTTCTTGAGCGTCAAGCCCATTATTGTGGTGATGTCAGGAATAAATTGTTTGCACATTTGGGCGACACTGGCCATGCTTCTCTCAAGTTAAGGTGACTTGTTGGATCAAGCAACTATATTTGTGAGTAATTGATGACCATTTTTTCCAGAGGTTATTGGCCTTGCTTTGCGAGCATAACTTTACTCTGTATGAAGGGCTTGTAGGGATATTTATACAAGCCGATACGAACTGGACCGCAATTTTGGGGATTTCAGAAATGTTCAGCGAGATATCTTTTCTTGAGAACTGATAGCTGGATGTTGTTTTTTCAATAAGTGAAATAGAAAAGAAAAAGTGATGGTTAAGTGTGGAAAAACAGAAGGCACTGTCATTCTCAAATTTGAGTTATATTGCTTGTCTAAGCAGTTTAAGTCAATCAAATCGTTATTCATTGTTTTATGTTTTCATATTGGATTTCCGGGGATGTGTGTGTGTAAACTCCTCTATGATAAAGATCTTTGCCAGTGGCAATATTTATTTATTTGTTTATTTTATTGCCCGTAAGATGTCTAAATTTGTGTGCCGGATGCTGATACTGTAAGATACTGGAAAAGTTGTCCTCATTGTAATTGCTAGATATAATGCTGCTGCTCTTCATCGGTGATATGGGAACCCACACATGGCTATGCACTACCTTCCCTGGTTTTTAGATTGGATTTCCATTGGAGGTAAGTGCAGTTGGTTTCTTTGAGATGGCTTTATGCAATATCTAGTCATTGATCAATCGAATATGTTTTGTCCCAAAGTTTGGTGATGGGATGCATTTGAAGACAAGGTCAAAAGAAATCTGTTTGCGGGGTGTACTCTTGGCCTTGCTATTTCAGTGAAGGCTTCCAATTGTAATGTTATGCAACATTTCTCCTGCTCAAGTTGTTGTATGATCGTTGTTGTTTGAGGCACCAAAATCTGTATTGAGGTTTAGGAAGTACATTTTGACGATCGGATAAGGAAGTCTGTGCGCTGCTTCCAATTGGAATGTTGTGCAACATTTCTCTTGCTAAGTTGTTCTATGATCATTGTTGATTGAAGCACTAAAATCTGTATTGAGGTAGAGGAAGTACATTTTGATAATCGGATTAGGAAGTCTGTTCGCTACTTCCAATTGTAATGTTATGCAACATTTCTCCTTGTTTGAGGTACCTATTGAGGTTGAGGAAGTATATTTTGACGATCGAATTAGGAAGTATATGTGTTACTTGTTGAATCTTGGATTTTGATGATGAAATCAATTGATAGTATTAATGATTTGAGATGCGTTTAAGTGATGCACGACTAATGTCGATCAGAAAAGGTAAATTGATTAAAGCAAGAGGAATCAGACGTTAGACCGGAGCAAACATGTCAGAAGATTAGATGTCGGGCCGGAGGATCGGTTGATGTTTCGACAGGAGGCTTTGGGTCGTGAATTCGGGTATCGAGCCAAGAAGATCGGATGTTGCAAGAAGATAACATGCCGATTGGGCAATACACCAGAGGAGAGGACGATGCGTCGAAGGATTGGATGAAGTGCCGGAAGAACTAATGACATGTTGGACAACAAGGATTCGCTTGTAATCAATTATGTCTAGATTGAGTCAGTTTAGAGTCTAATTAAGTCAGTTTAGAATGTAATTAAGTCAACTCAATTAGGGGTCAATTGGGCTCAAAATAGGGTTGTTTTGGGCCAAGAGAAAGGCCCATTTACTGACCCAAGTTTAGGCTATGTTGGGCCAAGTGAAAGGCCTAAACAGTGGCCAAAGAGGTGAAATTGTTATGGCACAATCTTTGAGACTATGTTAGGCGATGATACCACCGGTCTGAGTGGTGGTGCCGCCCAGTGGCAGGGTGTCAGGCGGTGGTATTGCCAGATTGGGCAGTGGTACTGCCTAGTGTCAGTGCTGCAGGCGATGGTACTGCCCAGCATAGGCGGTGGTACCGCCAGGATCCGGGAAACCGGGGATGAGACATTTTTAGGCTCCAAGTTTGAATTAACTTGAGGCCTATAAATACCCCTCTCATCGGTTAAAAAAACACAAACACAAAGAGCTTAAAAGTGGAAAAACGCTATTGCAATCACTTGAGAGATCCCCTCCTTTAATCTAAGTTTAGAATTCTATTTAGGAGGAGTGAGTGCTTGTAAAAGGTTGTCTCCTAAACCTGTGAAAAGGAGAAGAGGGGTATAAAAGGGCAGTTGGTCTTCGCTCATTGAAGGAAGACCGATAGTGGATGCCGGTGACCTCAACGAAGGAGGAATCGGGAGTGGATGTATGTCACAACGATCGAACCACTATAAAATTGCATTTATTTTGAGCAATTACTTTCATAGCAAACTTTATCTTTACTTTGCTTTCACAACATTTACGAACAAACACGCTTTCAAGTAAAGCACTTTTCCGAAATTGGTTTTATCATACGAAGAATTTTTAAATCGATGATTTTTACCGCTGCACTAATTCACTCCCCCTCTTAGTACCGACTTGTTCCTAACAGTTGATATCAGAGCCTCGTTATTTCTCATTTAGTTTAACACCCAAGAGAAATGACTCTTTTCGGCTTTCAAGAGGGACTTTCTCTCATTCGTCCTCCCATGTTCAATGGGACATATTACACATATTGGAAAACTCGAATGAGAGTTTTCTTGCTTTCCTTGGATTTAAATTTATGGAATATTGTTGAAAATATATTTGAAAGGTCTTCTCTTTCAATGAACAATTGGAATGAGTTGGAGAAGAAGATTTTCTCTTTAAATACAAAGGCTATGAATGTCTTGTTTTACGCCTTAGACAAAAATGAATTCAATCAAGTTTCTACTTGCGAAACGACTTTTGATATTTTGCACACTCTTGAAATCACACACGAAGGCACAAGTATGGTTGAGGATTCTAAAGTTAATATTTTGATGCGTGATTTCGAGTTGTTTCAAATGAAACAAAGTGAGACTATTGGAGACATGTATACCAATTTTAGGGATGTCGTCAATAGTCTAAAAGCTCTTGGTAAAAGTTTTTCGAATTGTGAACTTGTTAATAAGATATTAAGATCCCTTTCAAAAAGTTGGGATCTTAAAATCACGGCCATACAAGAATCAAAAGACTTGAACCATTTTCCCATTGAAGAACTGATTGGACCGTTAATGACCTACGAAATGAGTTGTATGGCTCATAAAGAGCTTGAGAACAACCTTTCAAAGAACATGAAGGATTTGAGACTTAGAACAATTGAAGACCACTCGAGCAAAAGCTCAAGTAATGGTGAACTTGAACTCCTCACTGTGAAATTTAAAATGTTTATAAAACAAGAATTAAAGAACAAAAATAAACTTAAAAAGAATGCAACTACTTGCTATGAATGCAAGAAGAAGGAAGCACTTTGGGACGAATCGAGCTCATTCGAGGAGAAAACCAATAAAGGCGAGGTGACAAACTACGCCTTAACGGCTTTCGACGATGAGGTAATCAAAATCCCCTTAGTTTACTTTGAAATTACTTGATATTTTTCATGAGTTATTTTTAATTTAGTTTAGAAAAATTATATAATTTTTTTATTTAAATTACATGTTTAATGATGTAATCATGCTTATCTTTCTAGTAATTTTGAAAAATGATCATGACAATTGCATGTTTTATGAAAATACAACAAAATGTTAATCTAATGCTTGTACACCTAGTAAGATTAATCTTATGTATGTGTTTAAAAAATAATTGTGTATCATGATGATTTTGTATTGCTTTTCGGTTTTAAACATGATGGATGATTTACATATGAAAAACTTAAGCATACTTATATCAAATCAATCATATAAAATGAAACACATAAAAAGAAAAATATATTATCATTGGAATTAAAATGATGGATCAAATCTCTTGTTTGAAGAAGCCTTATGTTTAATGTGTTATACTTTTTGGTCTTGATGGTTTTTACGATGAAATTTATTTTTCGATCCTAAATGTTGATGCATGTTTTTATTTGGCATAAAAAGATAAAGGCATATTTGTTTGAAACAAACAACTTCAAATAAAACATATAAAAAAGGAATACATTTTCTATCTCCATCTTATTGATTTTTCGATAAAAGATTAATAAATTCATGTATATTATGCTTTTGTGAATCTCTTGGACTATGAAAATGATTTGATGAATTTGAATGAGTTTTATCAAAATCATAATTTCTCGAGACTTATAACATGAAATCTTTTATGAATCAAGGTCACTTATTTGATCTCTTATGCCTTTTCTTGTCATTTACTAAAGAGGAGAATTTTGTAGATAAATCATGAATTTTTTTGAATTATAACTTTTTTTTAATTGAGATATTATGCATAAATCAAGTTCTCATGTGAATCTATCTACGTTGCCTTCATTGAATTTTTCGAAAAGTGATTTTGATGATTTGACGATTTGAATGAGTTTTATCTATTTCATGATCGATCTTGAATTCTTGGAGTCAAAACTTGATAGTTTTTTTATATAAATCAAGGTCCCTCACTTTTTATTCTCGAATGATTTCTTGTATTTTTATTAAAAAGAATATTTTGAATAATGTCTTTTGGTATTCATATATCTCATCTTTCATGATATGATTTTTACTATGCAAGTATATCTCATCACCAAACTTTTATTGTTATCCTTTATGTGATGATTTGAAAATTGATATAATGGGAAAAGTTTTGCACTATTGTAACTATCCATTCTTTTTGACAATGACAAAGGGGGAGCAAAATTTGCTAGCTTGCTCATCTCAAAAGAGAAGGAAAAGTGCTATCTTGCCTATCTTAAGAAGCAAAACATACTAACTTGTAAATCTAGCAAAATTTACAAACTTACAAAACTTAAAATTTGCTAGCTTGCATATTCTAAAATGATACGTTGCTATCTTGCTAGCTTTCATGTTGTAAAATGATGTAAAATTTTGCTAGCTTACGCCTTGCAAAAGAAGCAAAAAATCGCATTTCTCAAAAGAGAAGAAAGAACATGCTATCTTGAACATCACAAAAAATTACTATCTTGCTTATCTTAAAAAGCAAAAATATAAAATTATAACATTTACAATCTTGTACATCTTTAAAATTAATGATGATTTGACGATTATGCATATTGTAAGGTGATGAACAAATTTGTGTATGTTATAAAACTTGTATGATGATAAAACTAGAGATTATGTTTATTATGTAATTATTTGAACTTGTATATCTCAAACATTTGATAGTTGTACTTCTCTTTTTTTGTTGATGACAAAGGGGAAGAAGTATGATGATGTTATACATAAGTTTTATGATAACATGTTGCTTGAATTTTTGAATCCACTATCAAATATGCATATTGATATGAGGAGTTTGTTTAAACTCCGGGAGTTTGTTTAAACTCCGTCATCAATTGGTTGTCATCATCAAAAAGGGGGAGATTGTTGAATCTTAGATTTTGATGATGAAACCAATTGATAGTATTGATGATTTGATGTGCGTTTAAGTGACGCAGGGCTAACGTCGATCAAAAAAGATAAATTGATTAAAGCAGGAGGAATCAAACGTTGGGCTGGAGCAAACATGTCAGAAGATTATACGTCGGGCTGGAGGATCGATCGACATTTCGGCAGAAGGCTTCAGGCTGTGAATTCGGGCATCGGGCCACGAAGATCGGACATTGTGCCAAGAAGATCGGATGTTGCAAGAAGACAATATGCCGATTGGGCAATACATCGGAGGAGAGGACGATGCGCCGAAGGATCGGACGAAGCGTCGGAAGAACCAATGACATGCCAGACAACAAAGATTCACTTATAATCAATTATGTCTAGATTGAGTCAGTTTAGAGTCTAATTGAGTCGGTTTAGAATGTAATTAAGCCAACTCAATTAGGGTTAACTGGGCCCAAAATAGGGCTGTTTGGGCCGAGAGAAAGGCCTATTCAATGACCCAAGTTTAGGCTATGTTGGGTTAGGTGAAAGACCAAAACAGTGACCAAACATGTGAAACCATCGTGGCACAGTCTCCGAGATTGTGTCAAGCGGTGGTACCGCCCAGAGAGTCTCTGAGAGACTGTCAGGTAGTGGTACTGCCACTCTGGGCGGTGGTACCGCCTAGTGGCAGGATGTCAGGCAGTGGTATTGCTAGACTGGGCAATGGTACCACTAGTCTGGGCGATGGTACCATCTAGTGGCAGGGTGTCAGGCGATGGTACTGCCAGACTGGGCGGTGGTACCGCCTAGTGTCAATGCTGCAGGTGGTGGTACCGCCCAGCACAAGCGGTGGTACCGCTAGGATCCGGGATGAGAAATTTTTAGGCTCCAAGTTTGAATCAACTTGAGGCCTATAAATATTCCTCTCATCCATGGTTAAAAAAACACAAGCATAAAGAACTTAAAAGTGGGAAAACGCTGTTGCAATTACTTGAGAGATCCCCTCTAGTCTAAGTTTAGAATTCTGTTTAGGAGGAGTGAGTGCTTGTAAAAGGTTGTCTCCTAAATCTGTGTAAAGGAGAAGAGCGGTGTAAAAGGATAGTTGGTCTTCACCCATTGAAGGAAGACCGATAGTGAATATCGATGGCCTCAACGGAGGAGGAATCAGGAGTGAATGTAGGTCACGACGACAGAACCACTATAAAATCTGGTTTACATTTATTTTGAGCAATTTGCTTTCATAGCAAACTTGATCCTTACTTTGCTTTCACTACGTTTACGAACAAACACGCTTTCGAGTAAAGCACTTTTCCGAAATTAATTTTATCATATGAAGAATTTTTAAATCAGTGATTTTTACCGTTGCACTAATTCATCCCACCTCTTAATGCCCGACTGGTTCCTAACACTACTTCCAATTATAATGTTATGCAACATTTCTCCTGCTCAAGTTCTGTGATCATTGTCGTTTGAGGCACCAAAGTCTGTATTGAGATTGAGGAAGTACACTTTGACGATCGGATTAGGAAGTCTGTGCGCTATTGTAATGTTATGCAACATTTCTCCTGCTCAAGTTGTTTAAGGCACCAAAATCTGTATTGAGGTTGAGGAAGTACATTTGGGGATCGGATTAGGAAGTCTGTGCCCTACTTGTGTGGAAGGATCTCAGGAAGGGAGAAGGCAAATCAGATGGGGAGGGCTACTTGTGTGGAAGGATCTCTGGAAGGGAGAAGGCAGCTCAGATGGGGGAGGAACTGAGTTCAACTTTGTTGTATCTGAATCAAAATTTCATTAATGTTGCACTCGAATGTTATTCTTTCCAGCTGCACAAGAGTTTGTCTTTTTCCAAGCAGTAAAGAGATGAGATCACAAACAAAAGGCTAATATGGTTACACATGGTATGCTAAGCACATACCATATAATATAATTACTACAGCAAGTTAAAAGGTCTTTGTCATTTGGATGTATTTATCGAATGTCATCTCAGTGTAGATGATTAAGAATGCGGCAGCCGCAGCCACTTCGCATCATGCATGATGGTTGCATGGCTGCTCAATGTCCACGACAAGGTTTGCAATCGTGTGTACCGGTAGTAATATCGATCAAAGCTTGAATTAGTATCAAGTAGTTTGCAATCTTATGTACCGGTAGTATATCAATCAAAGCTCGGACTAGTATCAATATATGTCGTACCAGTAGCATATGGATCAAAGCTCGGATTATTTGTAATCTTATCTAAGTAGTATATCTATTAGAACTAGTTAAGACTATTTGTGATATCCATAAGAACTCGGATTAGTATCGTAACGATATGTAGCGAATGTCAATATGTTGGTACATATTAAATTTTAAAAACTTAAAAAATCTGAAAAAAAAAATCCATTTCGAATCCATCGTATATGCACTATCGTCCGATTTATCAACGTGCACTAGTAAGCTTTGGGAGCAGCAATTACTATCATTTTTACTATACGGTATCTATCGATGTTACAAATGCTGACATGCTTAATAACAATCATTATTTCCATCATTTTTGAAAAAACTATATATATATATATATATATATATATATATATATATAAGAATTGCCTGAAAATTACTTCGTTATGGTAACAATAAAAAAATAAATTTGCTTGAATTTTAATTTTTGTATTTTTCCTTGCCCAATCTGTTTAATTTGGTGATCATGATCTGGCATTACATACTTGGGTCGCTTGTGGCAACAGCAACACACGCAGACTTCTTCTTTATCTGACCAGTAAAGAATTGCACCGGTTGGAAGGCGCTCCATGCAGTTAGATACAACCCATATAGATTAGACATTAAACTAAAAGGGACGTATGGCAGCCTCGTCAACCCATATAATACAATGAATCATTGCCTCCCTGGATCACTTACGAGAGAAGGAGAAAGAGCAAGAGAAAGAAAAAGAGAGAGAACTAAAAGGACAAGTTCCATGAAAAGAAAAAGAGCATAAAAGAGGGAATCAAAGCCCACTTTTGCTGCCACTAACAACAAAACACTGGTGGGGGAAATATCTGTAGATGGATCCCTCGTTGGCCACCTATGTTCACATGACTTGAGGACCCTCATCTGCTCATCGATATGCTTTCAATTCCTCGAAAGATGTGATTTCAGACAGCCGACTACTAGTGTGAACTCATATCCTCAACAGGAACAAGGCCGAGAGCAAGAGAGTTGATAGGAGTGAGGCCACCTCAGCCCCTGGGAGCAAGCCCCCGTCACTACCATCAATGCTACTGGTTGTACCAGTGGGGCCCAGTCCTCCCAGCACCCCTCCGGTCCCCGTGGGGGTGGTGCCTGTGGTTGGAGGGCTGAAGGTTGTAGGAGTCGTCGTCGTGCTTGGGGGAGTGGTGCTTGTGCTTGTCGGAGTGCCGATTGCAGGGGTGCTGCTCGTTGGGGTGGTGCTTGTTGGAGTGCCGGAAGTTCCTGCAACACTGACAAAAAAACAACAAGAATTGGAAGAGAAACAAGGTTTAGATATGAACAAGCAGTAAAATGAAATTAAAGCCAGATAAACAAGAAGAAGAGGAGAACAACTGGCACAAGCACATAAAAGCATGCAAAAGCAACAACAGCTTTTGCAAAAAAAAAGATTCCCCAATGGCTCATGAATGATTGAACCATAGAGGAAGAAAAGAAGCAAAAGGAACATATTGGCTTCATAAAGAAGATTATGACAAAAGCAAGGGCCCGCTTGGCAGATCAAATAGAAACATGACATTTTAGATTATGTTCCGTAGCCTCAATCAGACAGGTGGAGGATTCAGATATTTGGGGGAAAAAAAAATCAATATATCCCCTGGTGGTCGGTATATGCTCATTTGGAGTGGAAAAGCTAAAGATGGGTAGCAAGTAAAGGAACATAGATAAAAGAAAGAAAGAAGGGCCGGATCTTTTGACTCATCAGGGGTTGTCTAATCGCCACAACTTTAAGAACCATCCAAAGCAAAAGGCTTTCTTCAAAGAATTCAAAGCTGCTTTAAGAAAACAATGGCTATCATTCAAAGCTGCTTTAAGAAAACAATGGCTATCTTCTGCACAAATTGAAGAAAAATATACCTGGGAGTTGCAGGGTATGTGCAACCATTCCCCCCTGCAAAACCAAAGAGGATGATAGTACGAGTGGCTCAGTGGTAACGGAAATGGAATGTGTCTTGGAATAGGGGGAGAGGGGACTTGGGTTACCTGGATCTGTTGAGGTAAGAGCGGCAGTGCCTGCAAAGTCACAGGCTCCTTGGGCCTGACCCTTCCTCTGGTAATAGCTATTGGCAGCGTAAGAGCAGTGGGCGAGCACTGTGTTGGGGTTGTAGCATGCCCCATTCTGACTGATGAGAGTGCAGTCAGCCCCAGCTCCACAAGCATAGTCCAGTGTCTTTTGCAGAGCAGTGTTGCTCATGTCAGATCGGCACACACACCAAGCAGCATCTTCAAAATGGAGCAGAGGTTAACCATGAAAACAAAATTTAACTAGGATCAACCTTAACTATATATATATATATATATATATA